>PVKM010015426.1:0-27924 GCA_004027735.1 Carollia perspicillata
AACACCACTTGACTTCAGTTTTGAGAAGTATCAGTTGTACCTACATACAACATTTATAATAATCCAATTCAGTCTTCAGAATTTTTTTCCAGAAAGGCTCTATATTCTATGTTTTTCTATAAAATATAAACTGTAAGTCATGTGTCCACCTTCCTAAACCTCATTTCTGCTGTTTCCCTCTACTTCATTTTTCAGCACAAGAGGAAATAAAACTGATGTGACAATATTAATATTAAACTCAGCTATGCCTGCAAGAATGTAGAGTGATGTGACTTTGTTTTTAGGTGTTCCTTTTCTCCTTTTGGAATGTGGAACATCAGTTCACGCCTCAATTTTGCCCAGACCTAAACTTAAAAGTCCCTTCTCTATTTTATATGTCTTGTAGTACCCACAGAGTCTGAGAATGTGGCAGAGGAGCCCTTGCACGTCTGGGAATGTGACAGGGAACATATTATACCTATTTTTAAATCTTTAAAACTCCTGCAGTAGCTGAAACCTGGAAACTAGACTTGAATTATCTCATTGTTGGACCTCACCTAACACCCAGTTATCCTTTCCCTCATGCTGTACACTTGGGTATTGCTCCTGTAATTTATGTGCTTCCTGCAATATCGTCATAGACCACCATCACTTCCACGTTCATTCTCCAACCACAATACTCTGACTAAATGATAACCTAGTGGCTGGAAAGAGTTAGAAGAGCTTTCTAAAGGCCAAACTAAATTCCTTTCAGTGAAGTAATTGAATGGAATTTTTATGAGTTTGAATAGTTAAATTACAAACATGGGAATGGAAACTAGAAATATCCAATAAGGCAGACAGACCAAGAGACCGAAGCCTCACACTTCAGGGAGACATTTGAGTTGTAGTCCCTCTGAATAACATTGGTACATGAAAGGTAAGCTGAACACGTTACAACCACACCACTTCCAGATGTATCCCCTTGGACGCCTCATCTGAGATTCAGTTTAACCAGATATGTGTTTACTAACTGCTCCCTGCTAGAAGGTTCTGTGTTTACTGACTTCACTCTGTTGGGCTCTATAATAAGCACTAGAAAGATAGGAAGAGAGGTTGTGAATTCTCCTCCTTTGAAGGGCTCACAGCTCAATAGGGAATATGCACACTGACAATACTGTGAAGACAGGGCTGTACTAGAAGTAGTCAGAATGAGCTAGGAACCCAGGAAAGAGAAAATAATCCAGCTTAAAGATGAAAGTGAATAATTTCAGGAGAGGGGAGCTTGGTGGATAACAATGAGTAGATGACAAAACAATGTGGGAGATAAGATAAGGTGCTTTTAGACAAAGGAAACAATGTAGGTAAAGGCTTTCAACAAAGTGTAGTACTTTCAGAAACCACAAGGTATTTGGTGTTCTGGGAGCACACCTGATGGTGTGAGAGGAGATGAGCCTGGAAAGATAATATCATGGAATAATATCATGGAGGGTCTTATAGCTCCAATTTATATAGAATGTGGATTTTATCCACAGGCAATGAGGAGCCATTGGATCATTGAATAATTTAACCAGAGAAAAGGAGAAATTTTCATTAAAAAAAATTTCTGGATGGGTATGGATGATGAGGTAGAGTTCAAAATTAAAGAAGTGTCATGGAAATGAGAAGAGAATCTGGAACTTATTTGGAAGTGATAGAGCTCAGTCATTGATGGGGCTCTAAATTAAGAGTAAATCCCTCACAACCCTCGTTTTTCTATATCTGTCTTGATTTAGGGTATTGGGGGGAAGCAAATTAAAGAAGGAAATAATGTAAAGGAAATATCAGACGTAAGTTAGGTATGGTTTGAGATACTTGGGAGACATCAGGAAATAGTGATAGTAACTCTTTTAAAAGCAATGCATATACCAGTAATAAAGCTCACAAAAGCACTTCGGACTAGAAAATGATATCATAAGCTATTGAAAAAGGTTCATATGTCACAAAAATATTCAAAAGATTAACAAAGCACAAATAAGGGAGGGGTTCACCCAGGTATGCTTCTTCCCTGAGACTCTCATTCATAAAGGCATTGGTCCAACTACATGTATTGAAGGATACTGAGGGTTAGACTCTGCCGGGGTTTTTAGGATGAGTAGGATCCAGCTTGTGCTATCGCATGCTCACAGTCTTGGGAAGGTGCTTGAATGTGAACAAACAACAGAATGAAGAGTAAATACTGGAGCCTCATACTGTGGTCATGTAGAACATAGTTTGTCCTTCCTAAAAGACAGAGTCCTGAGGAGACACTCTCACAGAAAACTTCACCTAGGAGGAGTGACATGTAAGAAAATTCTTCAGTATCTTTAAATGTGAATAAGGAAAGAGAAAAAAAGTCCTAAGGTACAGAGTTTGAAAGTTGCATATTGTGGGATTGTGGAAACCTCAATAGTAGTAGATCACAGACCAGATCTTCAAAAGGAATAAAAATGAAAAAAGAAGAACTGCTGAAAATTATAGAAGACTTAGTTTTTTTATGTCCATTTGCTTATTTTGAGTTTTTGTCTTTAAATAATGATGAATTAAATTAAGCCAGGATTTCCCAAGAGCAGAAATATTGAAATGTAGAGACAAATAACTTCTGTCTGGGGCTGGCCTCCGTGCCACAGAATGCTCATCAGCATCTCTGGGCTCTGCCCACTAGACACCAGTAGCCGCCTGCGCTCCATTTGTAACAACCAAAACTGTCCCCAGACATTGCAAATATCTCCCAGGGAGGGGGTGGGCAAAACGACCCAGGTGAGGACTACTACAGTAAATTAGCCAAACTTTCAATTTCTCAAGAACACGTAGAAAACAATAATTAAAAGGTCCATGTGCCTGTTTCATGGCCTAGTCTCCTCCTGAGCTTTTTTTCCACCTATCAAAATCATATTAATATTTGAACCAGGGATCACAGAATCATAATTTTCTAACCCTCTGAATAAGATTCACCTCGTACTTCTCTGATTATTGCTGACTAAATTTACTGAGATCTATGCCTTATTTTTTTTGCACAAGGAGAAACTGATAGGCTTCCACAGTTGTGAAGAGTTGTGAAGCAGTGACAGTTTGGAAGTTTTTTACTGACTAAACTTGGAAATGAGAAAAAATAAAGAGGGAAAGAAGGGCTAAGGAAATACACTATTCAGGGAAACTAAGAGAAGGAAGGGGAAAGGCCTTCCTAATAGGCACAATCTTTTTCTTCTTTCCTTTTCTTTCAAGAAGCCCATTAAGCCTTCAGAAATAGAGTGGTTCATTTTTATATACACTTGCTATTCCATAGATGTCCATAATTACATTAGCAATGAAAACCTAATGGAATGCATTGGAACAGTGCTAAGCTCTCCTGGGCTTAATATCCTACAATTCATTTAACAAAATACAAATGCAGAGCTGTCATCCAGCCAGGTCACCAGGTAAGTATGTTCTATCACCATCTTCTCAAACTTTGTGGCACATTTAAACCGGAAAATGTCCATACCCTTTCATCCAAGAAATTTTTAGAAAAGTTTTATTTCAAGACGAGCCAAAGGAAAACCTCTTTGCATTTCAAATACCTTATTTAGACATTGAGTAGTAAATGTTTTATTTAGAAAAGTGATTAATCATTCCTGCAAGATTTATAAAATACTTATGAGAGGGGAAGAAAAAGACCTTTAAGTTGGAAAATTCCTCTCAAAGGAATTCTAAATGTCACAAAGAACATACTGGACCAATTTTTTTTTTTTAATTCTGTTTGCATCACAGTGTATAATTCAAATCTGGGTTGCAACAGAGAGGCTGAGACTGTTTACAGATCATCATTATCAGACAGAAAAATGTTAACTTTAGTGAAGGGGGGCCAAGAGTAATTGAAATCGCAAGTAGAACCCCCTGAAGAGAGCCCTTCCAAGCCAAAGAAATGGAGCCAGACCATGAAGGCATTTTTGTGCGGATGCAGACAGAGTTCCCTCCTGCAGAGGGCTGCCTGCAAGAACAGACTTCCTACTTACCGCTTTCCCAACATTTCTGTCCCCTTCAACCAGTGTGCTTTTGGACCAACTTTACAAGGTTAGAGAAGATAAATGTTTTTCTGTTGACTTCCTTGCGAGCTGGGAAAAGCAGACTACAACCCTTTCACTGAAATGAAAGATTTACAGCTTCCTACCAGTAATTTAGGTTTATGTTCTGGGCCTCAAGGCAAGATTTCTGAGACAGCTTCACCGACCCCACAGCCCAACTCTCTGCTTATCCTCATACTGGCCATCTTTAGAGCCCCATCCCACGTAGCAGAAAGTCCTTTCATTTCCAGTGCCTGGGAAAAATATGGCCAGACTGGGACGTGCAAAAGGCCTCCATGGGATACCCTGGATGAATTAGAGGCTGGAAAGAAGAACCGGGAGTAAGTAGGTGGACGGTGCAAAGAGTCCAAAAGCATTGCGCCAAACAGCTAAGCATTCTGGTCATTTGCTTTACATGTTCTTCTTCCTCTCTCCAAACCCCAAAAAGGAAGTAGTGGTGTGTTAATTTGTTGCCCTTCCTTTTGAAAGTGCTCTAGAGTTCAGCTGCCAGATAGTAAAATAAATCAATGCCTAGAATCCCGCCAGAAGGCAGGCACTGCTGTAGAGATTGTTAGGAACAAGAATTGAGGATTGTAGTCATGTCCCCTGCCGGGAAGTTGCCCTCCCTTGGTGGAGCCCTCACACTGAACGAGGCAGCTCTGTGCCCTTATATCCATGCTATCCGCAAGGGTATGATCCTGGTAATAGTTATACGGATCAAGAACAAACTAAACAAGGTTGTCCTCTCAGCATGTGTTTCCAGTAAGGAATAAAACAAAACATTCTCAGTGATCTTTCTACAAAATATCAAGAATCCAGGGACAGCTCTCCTAAGTAGCAAGGTAATGATCAAGGGTAACATAATGGACCCACTGTTGGTTCTCCAAATGCAGAAAGAAATCTCAGAATGTTTTAAAGGACATAAATAAGTATTTTGGGGGAATATAGTGTTAACAGAAAACACCTAACAAATTTGTGATGGGGTTTATTTTTCTTTTTAATCTGGTGTTTATCTTTTTTTCCTAGAATTATAATTTTACCCTGTTAGTCAAACACCAGATATTTAAAATAAATTATCTCTGCCAGTATTGTGATTTTAAAAATTATGTCTCATTGAAGTTCTCATTTGCTTTTTTTTAAGTATTAGCAGTGAGATAATGATTTTTTTTATGTTTAAGAGCCTTTTTTATATTTTTTCTCTTTGCTCACATTCTTTGTGCATTCTGTGGAATTTTTAAAATAAACTGTTCATACAGCAAGGAAATTAATGTTACAAATTTGAAATACTTTTTTCTGTCATATTGTTTGTTTTTATTATTTATGGTATATTTGGCATATACATTTTTTTTCAAAACCACACTTCTTTCTAGAGCTACCATGGCATATAAGATTTCTGGGTTGTGATTATATGTTTACATCTGTTTCTTTAACAAGAATTTGAAAGCAGCCCTGACTGGTGTAGCTCAGTGGATTGAGTGCAGGCTGCCAAAGGGTCGCAAGTTCGATTCCCAGTCAGGGCACATGCCTGGGTTGCAAGCCAGGTCCCCAGTATGGGGTGTGTAAGAGGCAACCACACATTGATATTTCTCTCCCTCTCTTTCTCCTTCTCTTCCCCTCTTTCTAAAAATGAATAAATAAAATAAAATAAAATAATTTGAAAACAGGAACTATATATATTGTCACAGCTTTGCCGCAGTGTCCAGTGCACAGTGTGAGGTCAGTTAACATTTCAGCTCCCCATGGCAGACGTTTTCTCTATTTTGTTCACTGAGATGTACCCAGCACCTAACTAGAGACTTGCTCTAATTCTTAAAAATCTTGCTGGATGAACCCTGGCTGTTGTAGCTCAGTGGATTGCGCGTAGGCTGTGAACCAAAGGGTCGCTAGTTCAATTCCCAGTCAGGGAACATGCCTGGAATTGCAGGCCAGGTCCCCAGTGGGGGCCCCGTGAGAGGCAACCACACATTGATGTTTCTCTCCCTCTCTTTCTCCCTCTCTTCCCCTCTTTCTAAAAATAAATAAAATCAATAAAATCTTTTAATTTTTTTTTTGCTGGATAAGTACATAACCAAATAATTCAAAATTAGTGTTCCAGGAAAAAAAGCATTAATTCATGCATTTTTATGTTTTTTAGAAGAAATCAGATTTTGTTTCATTTTTATGAAATATAGTGTTATCTACTGTATTCACCATGTTTCACATTAGATCCTCAGACTTCATTCGTCTTACAGCTAGAAGTTTGTACCTTTTACCAACCTCTCCCTTTTTGCCTCAAGCCCACCCCAGCCCCTGGCAACTACTTTTCTACTCTCTGTTTCTATGAATTACATTTTTTTCTTTTCTTTTTTTAAGATTCCACATATAAGTGTTATAATGAATTCACTTCATGTTGTGAAACCACACTTTTTCACTCACGTGAAATGCCACCTTCACCTTACGTGAAACTCCCCTGTGAACACTCGGTCTGGCTTCGTGGATCTGTCATCCATTGCTCTGTTCACTTACTTAACAAACTGTCCTAATGCCTGCGACATGCCATGCACCATTGTGTTTTAGGCACTAGAGACATAGCACTGTAAAAAGATTTTTTTTAATATCAACAATGATAACATTAAAGAAAAAAACAACAACATGAGTAAGAAGAGGAAGAAAAAAACAGAAAAAATAGAGAGGAGGAGAGGAAGGGAGGGAGGGAAAAAGTAAGAGAGAAAAAATTCCCATTGCCCCTCTGGGTTTTATAGTCTAGTGAATAGAGCCAATAAATAAATGAACTAAAAATGTAACATATCAGATAGTGATAATTTCTATGAAGGAAAAACAAAGCAGAAAAAGGGGAAGAGAGATGGAGGTGTGGCAGTTTTCTATATTGATCAACAAGGCTGTACTAACCAAGGGGCATTGGAGCAAACACCTGAAGGGGGCGAAGGAGCAAGTTGTTGACTATGCGAAAGAAAGAACGAATGGCGAGTGTCTGCGTGTCTGAGGGACTGTGAGGAAAGTGCCATGGCTGGGACGGATTAAGCAGCGGGGAGTGCAGAAAGGGTGGGAGAGGGTACAATGTGGGGGACTGGATCATGCGGTGAAATAGGCCTCTGGAGGGTTTTGAGCAAAGGAATTATATGATATTTTTAGGGATTAAAAATTATGATGACAAATGTATGGAGGATAATTATATAGGTTTTGGGTGTAGAACAGGGCAACCAATGAGGAGGTGAACAACAATAGTAACTTTGAGCTAAATGGTGGCAGTGAAAATGGAGAGAAATGGTTATATTGTGGATATTTTGAAGGTAAAAATGAATAGGATTGGCTATGAGATTGGATGTTGAGTGTGAGAGAAAGAGAAGCATGTAAGATGATAAGATTTTTTATTTAAAAAACTGAACAAATAGAATTGTTATTTAGTGGATTGGGAAGAACATGGAAGAAACAGACTTTGGAAAAGGATTAGGATTACTAAGAATTCTTGTACATTCTACATCTGCACCACAGATGGGCAAATTTAAAAAATTAAAAGCTAGAGCCAATTATTATATTGCTACATTCTTATGATATTTATGAGTACTATTCACAAACATTTGAGTTTTCTTTTTAGACATCTGGTAGTATTATACTTCACCATTCAATTTGAACTCAGGTGTAGCCTAGTAACTAGCTTTAGTCAATGAACTCTACTGTATTTACACAGCACTTTCATCAACCTGAGTCCCTGAGTGCAAGGAGAAAAGCTCTTCTATTATCTTATACTGGCATGTAGCTGAGGCAAGGAATAAATGTTGTCGGGACGAACACTACCTAACGTATTCTTCCTGATGGAGAAATTAGCACACAATGTGACACGGAGTCATGATAGACAACATACAACCATTGGTACCTAGCATTGCTTAGTAACCAGGTGGTGGGTAGCAAAGAAAGGAAATTATTATTGGAAGCTGGAAGGATGATGGTTAGTGCTGTACTCATATACCTATGACACTTAAAGCTATGACCTGAAATAACTTGGAAGGAAAATAATATACACAAAGAACCTGTGTGCTGGTTGTTGTTGGCTTTATTTCGATAAGGTGCAGTGGTCCCCCTCATCCAGGGGGGAGAGGTTCTAAGACACCAGTGGATGCCTCGAACTGCAGATAGTACCAAACCTACATGTACTCTGTTTTCACCTATACGTACATACCTATGATGAGTTTATTTATAAACTAGGCATAGCAAAAGATTAACAGTAACTAATAATAATATAGTGCAACCACATAGAAACTTGATTTCTTTACTATGGCCTTTTCTCCTTCCCTTTTGATTCACACTGGGCTCATCCAGCACCGGACTCACTTGCCTCCTCCTGCCTTGCACCACTGCTCCCTCAATCACTGAGCCCTCAGGACAGTGGGGTTCGGCCGGCATCAAATAATCTCAGGGACAACATCTTGAGTCTGTGGACTCCAGAGACAACAGTTTTGATCAAACTAGAGACAACATCTAGGCCTCGGTTTTGTTTCAGCTCCAGGCCAGGAAAAGCAGTGAAACCAGCCAAAATGACACCGAGGCTGGCATCAGGACCAGATGCACTGATCCACTACCCTTACCCTAGTGATGGCCAGTCAGCAGAGACCATGATTCTGGCCACGACCCTAACTCCCTTAGTCACCATCATTAATAATTTTTCCCTGTATTACCCATCCCCTGGAAGCCAGTGGGGAGCCGGGCTCTGAGCATTAGCTAGCCCGTCTGTAGGTGTGGGCCACTTCCTCAACTAATAAATCCTTGCTTTCCTTGTTGCAAACTCCTATTTGTGTCTTATTGGACTTTGATGCGCACAGGCAGGAGCCCTTTAGTCAAGTAACAGTTGAACAATTTTAACAATATACAATAATAAAAATGATGTGAATGTGGCCTCATTTTTTTTCAAAATATCTTACACTGTACTCACCTTTCTTGTGACACTGACATGACAAAATGACCACCTATGTGATGAGGTAAAGTGAGGTGAATGACGTAGTAGCGTTAGGCTACTATTGACCTTCTGATAATATGTAATAAGCATTTTACGGCTTCGCTTTGGCATATCCAAGTTGCGGTATCAGCGGTCTTAAGCTTTGAGGCCATTTTTTAATTTAAAAAAAGTTACTTGAACACAAACACTGTGATACTGTGACAGTCAATGTGATAACAAAGCCAGCTACTAATTGACTGACGGGAAGGTGTCACAGAGTGTGGACACACTGCACACAGGGGTTCCTGCCCAGGATGAGGCAGAACAGTGTGGGATTTCATCATGTCTCTCAGAATGGTGCAACCTAAAAATCATGAATTGTTTATTTCTGGAATTTTCCATTTAATATTTTTCAATCATGGTTGACCATGGGTAACTGAAACCGGGGAGACTGAAATCACAAACTAGGGAGGAGGACTTCTCTATTATGAGAAAGAGATGAGTTCAGAAAATAATTGGCTAGCTTCAGGCAGAAGTAAAAGCAAATAGGACAGATAAAATCCATAAATAAGGTTCAAGAGGCCATTAATTTTCCTTTCTCCACTTTTAAAGAAAAACTTAAGGCTATCTTAGAATAATAAAGACCAATTAGAATTCATCAAGGATAAAATCAAGGCTATGGCTTTCAAATTCACCGTTAAAATCTCTGAATAGATTAAGGGCACAAGGTCAGCAAGAAACAACTAAAGGTTAATGCTCACTTACTTTTTCCAGTTGAAAAAGGGGCTTAGGAACAAAGTAACAAAAACAGGCCCTGACTAATGTGGTTCAGTTGGTTGGGCCTTGTCTGCAAAGTGAAAGGTCACAGTTTGATACAGATCAGGGCACGTGCCTGGGTTGCAGGTTCGGTCCTTGGTCAGGATGTGAGCAAGAGGCAACTGATGGATGTTTCTCTCTCACATTGGTGTTTCTCTCCCTCTTTCTCCCTTCCTTCCCCATCTCTAAAAATAAATTTAAAAATTTTAAAGTAACAATGAGAACAAAAAAACACAAAGCCTGGTGGTCTCCAAATTAACTCAAGATGGAGACAGGAGAACTTTAGCAACATAAAATAATATGTCTAAAAATAAACTGTGTGTGTTAATTGGCACATAGAACTGAATGGAATCTAATGGATATGGTGTTTGCTATATTTTCAATAGAATTATACTACCAAAGAAACCATATATCTGAACTAAACAAGGTCAGTGACTATTCAAGACATAAAATTATCTTAGGTCTCTGACTTTTCAGTTATACAGCAGATTAATCCAACTGGTCAGTAGTCAATAGCAGACAAATTTTTCAGTATCTGTTTTGATGAGGTCAAAGAGTAATGGAAGACTCTTCTAGAGTGACAGATTCAAGAGCCATGGGAACCATGGACCAGGGAGGTCTCTGGGTGAGTAGAGTCGGGGTCTAACCAAGAAACATTCCTTATGGTCAGGATAGACCTGGCTGGATTTAAGAATTGCTATGGACCTGTAGTTGCTGTGTGTCATTCACTCTTCCTCCTTGTAGGTGAGAAGGTTAATTTTGGTTGTCATGTCCCTCTTCCACCACTGTGTAAAAGAAGCCAGGTCCAGACCTGGTAAAGAGACTACAGAGCATTACTCGGAGATTCTGGACTTGGGACTGGATGCAATATTTGGACTGCCCTTTGGTTTCGAGTTAGCCAACTATTTGGGGACCAGAAAGGTACATTATGGTGGTAATTAGGGCCACTCACTTTGGTCAATAAAAACTGACTGAAAGTGAAATAAGTCACTTCCAGATGGCAGATTTGAGAATGTGGGATTCCCTACATTCCATTTTTCCTCAATCCATCAACATGAGAGTATACAAGGGCATAGGGGAGTGTCCTTCATGTGGCAAGGAGAATATAAACAGTGGTGAGTAGCACTAATGACCACCATAGTCTGGTTTTTCTGAGAGAAGGAGAAGAGTTACCCCAGAGGCATTCTGGTCTCAGCCTCCCTTCCTATACGTATAAGAGAGATAAAACAGCAAACCCTTCCAACTTCCCATTTTAAATCTACTGGGAAAGAGGAAGAGTTATGGTTTCAATCATAAAGGAGATTAGAGTTTTAAAATCAACTCACTTCAATATCATCAAAAGTGACCCTGATTTTAATCTGTCCAAGATGCCATCCATGTTATGAGAAAGAGAAATTCATCTGAGTATAGTTCTACTCAGTGACTGGAGAAAAACAGAATGGTGACATATTCATTCCCCACTGAGTTCAGACTGCTCAACAAATCAGTGACAGCTGTGACCCATTGGAAAACTGGTGCACAAAGATAAATGTGAACTCTGAAAAAGATGGATGTGGGAAATACTCATGGATGAGATAGGACTGAGTTTGAAAGCATATAAAAAAATGCCTTAAATCCCCTAAGAAAGTGTAGAGTGATACTCAGAAAGTTTAGAGGAAAAAAAAACATGATTACAATCTTAAGAGTTCACAGAAGATGAATTTCTCTGTCATTCCTAGAGAAATACAAAAAATAAAGAGTATATAAATTAATTTTTAAAGTCCCTCTCTCAGACCCTGAATTTCCAAACAGGAAACTTCTTCCTACATAAGAAGTCTAGATGGTGACCTAAATGCCAGAGTCCTGGGATATGAAAACACCCTTGTGTCCCCACACCTACACACGTCACCCACGACATCAGCTAATGTGTTGGAGTAGACAGTGGGAAAGGCTCTATTCCCTTTGATGCAAAAACTAAATTACCAATCATTGAGTTTATTTTCCAAGAGTGGAATTCTCACCCATTAGTGCTTTAGTGACTGTGAATGAATGCCTCAACTAATCAAAACAGACTTTTGGATGTGTTAAATATCAGAATCAGAACATGTCAGTTTTTTGGATAAACACCAGGAGCCTGGTTGAAAATCTGTGATTACAAGGGGTGATGCAAAAAAAAAAAAGACAAAATTTATTTATTAAAAATTGTGTATTTATTCTTACATGTTTAAATTTCAGTCACCTTCAAAGTCCTCTCTATTTGATGTAATACACCTATTGACACTTTTTCCCACTGCTAAAAGAGTTTTTGAACTTGTTGAATTTGATGCCTTTTAGTACTTCTGCTGTTTTTTTGTTTGTTTGTTTCAGCCTTTCCACATCAGCAAAATGCTTCTCTTTGAGGACTTTTTTCTTCTGAGGGAAACAAAAAAAACTTGCTAGGGGTGATGGGGTGAGATTCAGTGAATAAAGAGGGTGCAGCATGGGGCCCATGCCAACTTTGGTCAAAAACTGATGAACACTCAGCACATTGTGGGCAAGTGTGCTCATAAATCACCCATCATGAAATGGGAGAATGCACTGAAAGAGTCTTCAAAAAAAAAAAAATCACTGAAGCCAAACGCAGCCTCTCACAACAACACCAATTGGTACACTGATACAGATGAGTTCTTAGAACACTCACCTAGTAAGGGAAGCCTGTACTACAAGGGGCCCACCTTCAGAAGATAATTTCCAGAGGTTTTTTGGGGTCCCTCCTCATATACAGACTATGATAATGGACTAATCGAAAGGGTTCTGGCCAAGGTTATCTTTAGACTTGACCAGAACCCCGGAGACTATATTCAGATACTCTCATTAGTAGAAGTGAAGCAGGGCAATTTTGGCAACTGGTTTTACTCTGAGATCAACCTAGCTAAATTCTGATATTTCTTTCATCTTCTTTCAACTACTGATGTTAATAAAATTATTAACAGAAGAAGACTGCTCATGGCTGTCATTCAAGATTTGAGAAACAGTCATCAAATGGATTATTTTAGGGAAATCAGCATAGTTCCTAAGCAGGTAGAATAGACAAGACGTTATCAGTGCAGCTGAAAGCTCAGTCAGCTGCTAGTCAGCTTCAGGAAAGCCTGGGATAAACACCTTTGCTGAAGTCCCTTCCAGAACAGACTGGCAAGATAAGACGGTTAGTACCTGCAAATGGGCAGGCCCATCCATCTGCCTGCCTTGGGACTGGGCAACCAGCAGAGGTGCGAGGATCTGCAGGAGTTCTGAGCCAACAGTGAGGCTAAAAACGACACTGCACAACCACAACAGGAGGATTCAGAGGCACCTATAAGTAGTTAAAGAAGTGCACCTGTCCATCTTTTAGTGTTGCTCGCGGCAAAGGTAACCTTTTGTGGCAGGCTGAACTCAACAGTATGAGAATTACACAAAAACAAAGGCCGACCTGGTGGATCTTGAAAACCATAAACCACATAAGGAGAGAGAATGTCTTTGTCTCACAAGAAACTGGCCTCTGATTCAGTTAGGGGAGAGGAGAAACCTGACATTGCCCCTGGTGACAGATATACATTTGAAAGGAATCAGAATCGGTTGTGACTCAGCAGCGCCAGCCTCTGGTGGGCACAGGAAGGGCCTGCGGGGGCTCACAGCCCAGATCCTCCTCTCCCAGGCACCTACGTAGACATAGAAATGGGCTTAAAATGTGACTTCTTTAGACAAATTTTTGAAATTCTGAGGCTGAGAGGAAATGAATAATATGTTAGAGACTGGAAGATCGGCCCAAACTGCTATTCAAAATTAAATCCTATATGGCTTTCTTCAAGGCAAAGTAAGCTTTTCACTACTTGATGAAGCGGTAGTTGCCTTGAGCAGTCCGCCATGAAGCAGTGAGGAATTCAGAGGGTCCTTGTCCAAGTTTTCTCACCAGTTTACTGCTGGAACTTTTGCCAAGGCCTCTGGAAGAATAAAACTCTCTAAAAAAAGCAAAACTAAGGACACATTTCCAACCAATAAAGCATGAAGCTTTATAGATTATATATGACTAACAAAAAATATTAAAATCTGACTTTTCTCCTATCTGAGTTCATGGAGCTAATTCAAATCTAAATACATATATTGGATAAATATGTCTCTAATCAAAGACCTCTTTCATACTAATATATATTTTTGTAATTTTGGAGTGTGTAGATAAAAAAAGACACAAAATATTTGCATGATTTGGCATTAAAACACCTGGCCATTAGTGACTAGTTGGTATGTGACTTCAAATAAAAAAGTCATTCTAATGGGTCAGATAGCATTATGTACCTCTTGAAACAAACAGTATTGGAGTTGCTCAAGGTTTGGTGTAGTTGCTGTTATTATTCCCAGTCTCATAATTTAAATACCATCTATACATCCTTATGACTCAAAATTTATATTGACATCCTAGACTCAATTCTGAGCTCTGTGCATCCAACTGCCCACATAATAGCCCCAGCTGATGTTCACCAGCCAACCTTGGTGTGCACAAGTCTCCTCTTTCACCCATGTTCTTCACCCCAGTCAAGGCCACCTCCACCACCCATTTGCACAAGCAGGACTTTGGAGACTCATTCTTCCTAGTGCCTGATCCCTTATTCTTCATTTACTAAAAAATCCACCCTTACTGTCAGCTCTACACACACAACAGATTTCAAACTCAATTCACGTTCACCAGTTCTGCTGTATACCCTAGTCCCATGCCCCATCATCCCTCCTCGGGACCACTACAAGAGCCTCCTGATTTGTCACTCCTCTTCCTCTCCTGCTGCCCCCTATACTATTCCTCCACCATCCAATATGCTCCTGCCACATACAGTCTTCTTTCGGTTCCTCTGGGCTTTCAAGCCCTCTTTACTATCTCCCAGTAATTCTTCTCACCAATTTTCTTCTAATACTATAAATTGTAGAAGCATGGGGTAAATCACTTCTGCCTGGTGTTATCAAAGTATTTGATAAATATTTATTGCATAAATGAGATGATGTTTGTCCTCCTAGAGATTACACTGGAATAATGCTGCAAGGGAAAAGCCATCAACTCAAACCACTTTATTTTATGACTGAGAAAATCAGCAAGTATCAAGTGCCTCACTCAAAGCCATGCAACTGGCCAAGTGGCAGAACCAGAATTTCTGATCCTTAGTCTTTGTATCTCATGTAATATCACTTAGGTGTAATAAATTTCAAGCATCAACCAACACTCATTCACTTTTTTCCCATCCATTCATTCTTTGAGTGCCTGCCATGTGGGCACTGGAGCCACAACAAAGAACAAGATAGAGACGGACCTCATGGAGCTTTTCGTTAGTGAAAATTGATTCCTGGAATGAAATATTAAACACTCAACATTATTTATAAACATTCATTAATTCATTGATATTTCATAAGAAATTAAGTATAGTTTACTTCCTCAAAAGAAACAGTTTATTCAGAAAAAAAATATTTTTCCTGAATTTAGTAATATAATTCTACATGAAAGCAAAAGCATCTGAACATTAAAGAGCTTGAGACTGATAGCCAAGCTCATTTTTAATATCTTTATCTTATAAAATCAACAAAGCTTATCAATGAAAGGGAAAATATTGGTCAATCACTCAAATGTTTTATTAAATTCAGGACTTTGGTATTATAGTAAAGAACTATTTAATGTTCAAAAGTTTTAATGTTTATGTGCAAGTTTTTAATATTATTTAGGCATCTAATACTTTTTTACATGGGTAAGATCCTTGTGTTCTATGTTGGTCATCTGCTTAGTTTTCAACTACCAGGTTTCCAATTCAGTTGCTCACAAAGCTCAATGGAAGATATTTTTACATTTCTTTCCAGTAATTTATACGACATCTCACTTTGTGACATTTGTCTTTTCTATAAAGAAAAGTTGTATAGACTTTGCAACATCTTGTAAGAAATATTAATAAAGAAATCACTATTGTAGCTTTGTTTTTAACTCTTAAATTAAAAAAGCAAATGCAATATAGTGAAAAGTTCCATAATTCTTAATGACTGTTGACTTTATTAAAAAGCAAAATATTTGTGCAATAGATAAATTTAAATAGGTACAGAAAGTGTGATCATATTCTATGAAGAGATTATATACATATCTGCATATACTCATATATATATACACACTAACTAATTGTATATCTAAAGACTTTTAGTAGGAAAGGTTAGGTCAACAAATACCTAATGCAGTTAGGTATTTATTTATGAAAGCACTTTCTTTGAACTGAATCCAAGGAACTAAAGTGTATGATACTGGAAATAGGCAACATTGATGGGTAGTGGGAGGTAGAATAAAATCAGGAAAACTTCTCAACAGAAAAAAAAAATTAATGTTAAATAGATAGGAGAATTTATGTGTTACCAAATAGAGGAAAAAACACTGACACGAAGTTGGGGTTAGGCTTAAAATACTCTCATTTTCTCATCAGGCCTCAATCGGCCTGCTGGAGCACATGCATTGTAGAATTCCCATGTGGGAGATTCATGTGAACTACTTATTCAACACTTTTGGTGATATAATCCCTAAAAGTAGAAAGAAGCACCAAGATTCACGACTGTACTGCTACTGGTGTCACAACATCAAAAGGAGCTAAGAAGGGAATGCAGCTGCTAGAATCTGAGCTAGAAGAAGAAGCCACGGCAGATTGTTTATGGAAGCCCAGATGGCTGCAGGGAAAACAGCCATCTCCGAGCCAGCTCGCCAGGAGAAATACTGGCAGCACACAGTTGCATTTTGTTAACATTTCCCTCCAATTTGAAAGGGTCTTAATTTTACTGCTGGACAATGATATTTGACACTTTCCATATATGACTTGTATACAGACTACGGCTGTAAAAGTTTGAACTGGAAAACATCTGGAGAGAGAAAAAAAGCGGTTCACCTAGCAGGAGGTCAGGACACACAGTGACCTTTTGGAGCCCTCAGAAGAATTACAGAAGCTTAGGAATGGCCAAACATGGAATGAACCGCCAAGCATGACAAACACATAATTTTAAAAGCATGGCCAGATTCAGAGTTATAAAAAATAAAATCAGAGGAAAAGAATCCATTCGTAGACGTTTACGATCACTGTCTATCAAAAACAAGAGTACACGTTCACACTGCAGCCTAAATGAATGTACACGAACAAGTTGTTCAGGAATAGCTTGAGCAAGTTTGCATAACTGTTTATGGGGAGGGACACAGTTAAATATATAGTGTAGTTTTTATAACTGCATTTTGATTTCAACTTCTTATATTTTACACTAAAAAAGAATAATTAATAAAAGTAATACATCATTAACTTCATTCTATTTTCTAATATAGGAAAGATTTTCATGTCATGCAATGGCCTGATCAGGACATATCTCCATAGTTTGAAGAAAGAAAAAAAGGTAGAGATAATAATTCTTAAAGCATTCTATATTTATTTAACTTTTTCATTAGAATTGTTCAAGAGTCCTGATCCTAGGGTGTCCATACACATCCTTACACACTCACACTTTACACAGCCAGTTAGAGGCCAGCTGAGCATCAGATACAAGAGGGTTTGGTTTCTGAAAGTGCTTGTTTTCCTCAACTTCAAAGTAAACAAACCAAAGAATGTGGGAAGATATAAAATGTAACTTACCCCCATCATGTCCACCCAGTTTTATGTTAAGGGAAGACTCAAACCAACTAGTGTTTATATAACTATGTTAATCTATGTTATTAAACTATGTTAATAAATCGTATATCTGACAGCCTGGGAAAACCAGATTCTTCAAAAAATAGCTTCAGAAAATCACATAACAAAGTAAAAATTAGAACACATACTTCCACTTTGATTTTCAAGAATTATGCAAATCTCCACTCCTCAGACATTCTTTGCATGAGCATATGAAAATCTATGAGCCAGTTTTCTCTACATTAACCTTGCATAGGAATGAGCATGTTTATTCTCAAGTTCTCTTCATGTGATGCCAAACATCCAGGTAAATGCAAAAGAATTCATTTGGTTTTCCAGACACTACCATCTGCTCTTCAGTCCTCCCGCTACCAGACATCTGCCTTTCATGGCTTCATTTCCTCATCTCAACCCAACCAGAACCCTATAGGGCACTGATCCTCAGTGTGTATTCTGCACTAGCTGCAGCAGCATCCCTGGACTAAAGCGTGTAGTAGACAACAGAATGCCTTTAAGGCCTTCTGACAGTATCTCTTTCACCACCACCTGTGAGACTGATGTAACCAGAACAGGGCTAGACACAGTAGACGCATTATGACGCTGTGGCGATTATCTAGGTAATTGTCGTGCGAGTCTCAATTAGGATTATGGAGCTGGGGTGGAAACCATGCAAAATATTTAGCTCTTTAGAATGGCTCTACTTATAAGCTACATTGAGCCACATGGAGTGAAACAGGCAGACAGTGAGGCAGTTTTGTTTGTGACTAAAGGCAAGGATCTCAGAGACAGAAGGGTTTAGAGTCCCAGCTGTGCAGCTTACCAGCTGTCTGACCTTCAGCAAGTTATTTTCACTGCTGAATCGAAGGTTCTTCTTCAGAAATAGTGCTGACATCATACAGTTGTATGAGCATTACAGGAGGTCATATATGGTAGGATTAGCACAAAGGTCGGCACATACCAAGTTCTTGATAAATCCTAGCAGATTGTTGAAGGAAGAGAGAGAGGGAGGGAGGGAGGGAGGAAAGGAAAAATGAAAATAGAAGAAATTTGGTGTGAACATACTTTTGGAAAGTAAATTTTAGTTATTCATTATTTTACAATATTTGTACATTCTTGATTATTTTTTTCTATTTATAGTCATCTTTTAGCGAATTGTCATGTTCATTAAAGAATACCTTTTCTATTCCCAACCCACAAATAAACACACACACACATTCATTCCTCCAGCAAAGTACTTCTCACTCTTTAAGACCCAGCTCTCTGGTGCTCCTCTGCTCCTGTGCCACCATCCTGCCTCCTTGTGTAGACAGGACAACCACCCCCCTGTGTCACAGGTGTGCCTACTACCGATTGACCCATGCCACTCGTGCATGTGCGGACTCCTAGTCGTCCCTCCCAGAGTGAGCTCTCCAGCATCTCTCCCACGTTATCAACCCCTCCATTCCCACGACCCAGCTCAGTGCTGGGCAACACGCGAGTGCACCACAACTTTATTTCTCTGAAAGATCCTGTCCTAGACATTAGCACAAAATAGCTTAATGTCAGACACTGTGTCCCCTTACATCACCCACTGCTGAATCAAATTTACTACAACAGACACTGCAAAGTAAAACTTGTGCTCTCTGCCACCAGGGAGCTAAGAAAACAATTTAAGGGCTAAGAAATGAAATATGTGAGAAGCTAAACAGCAGCATGACATCTCAACAAAAGTTCTGAATAACATGGAAAACCATGTCATGAGACATGAGGTGATAAACTTGCTAACAGGTTAGCTAATTGCAGAACTACTAGAGTTCACAATATGACAAAATTATGCCCATTGGCTCTGGTTCAAGGTGACTTTGTGGAGATAATTGGATTTGACTTTATCCTGAAGAGATTACAGGATTTGGATAGGTAGGAAGGACTTCCAGAGGGGGGAAGTATTCCTGGGGAAGAGGGCAGTATCAACCAAAGCAGGACCACATGAATGATGGGAAAACGCAAACCAGTTTTGGGGATTGTAGACACTCGGGTTGGCTGAAGTGCAGTATTCAAGTATGCAGAGGGGGAAAATGCTAAACAGGCAGCTTAGAGTCAGGTTTGGGGGTGCTAGTGAGTACTAGGGAATCCAGGAGGTAGGGATAATATGTTGGAGGTGTTTTAGTTAGATTGGCTTGGTGGCGGTGAGCCTGGAAGGGAGGGGAGCAGCAAGAAGAAAGTGGTGAATAATCTTAACTTCCATTTATAGAGTCTGGTTTGCATCGAACATTGTGCTTTATGTGCATTATTTTGCAAAGTCACCTCGATCTTATAATGTGACTGTACCAGCCTGAATATAGTTACCCAAGCTTATAAGTGACACGGTTGGGATTGGTCCTAAGGTATTTAACTCCAAAACCTGTTCTGGATCAGATGTGTGCTGCTTCCAAAGCACAATGTAATAAGGGGCTTTGAGGATGACCCAGAAGGGTCACAGACCTGGAAAAAATGTAAAATCACTAGGACGTGGTGACTCTCTGGACAGGAGGAGGAAGAAGTCAAAATTAGTTTCCAGCTTTTATGTTTGAGGGATGAGAAAATGATGATGAGATTACCACAGGAAAAGCAGGAGAGGGAACAGGGGGCAGCAAAAAGATGAGTAGAACATTAAATCAGTTTCAGATGGCAGCAGGATGTTTAATGGAATTGTCTGCTGGAGGAGAAGGGATATTGTAGCACTGGCACCACAGTGGAAAATGAAAATGCCGTGGAAATCCAGATTCAATCTAGGGTCACAAGATCCCTTCCTTCCTAACGTTTCCTCCGAGTTTGCTTAAAAATGTGAAACGTGAAAAGAATATATAGTACATGATTTTGAAGGACTCAAACATTGTGGTTCAATGGAGCAGACTTTTTTTTTCCGACCAACCAAGACTTTCCTGCCTTTGAATGCCAATTTATGCTCAAATACCCCTTTTCCCCTAACAACTTAAAGTGTGAAAACATATGCTTTCCTCTGCCCGCACCCTGTCCACAGCACATCCTGTAAAATTCCATCCATCGGCAGTTAACTTATAGCTTTAGAATGATATAGGCCTTAAAATAAAAGTTGAAGGGCTCAAAGAAAACAGTGGGTTCCTAATGTAAATATATGACGAGGCCAAGCATTTAAGAAAATATTCAAGTTTCATAATTTCAGCCTTTCTTAAAAGAGTCTTTTGAGAACTATTGCTTTTTTCTTTTCCATTTTAAAATATAGAGTTTGTGCAGTGATCATTTCCCGTAGGGTTGCAAATATAGGCAAGCTGCATTTGGCCCTCCAAGAAAAGTACACAAAGCTTAACCTCCTGGTATACTCTGGAAAAAAGAACCATTTCCTAAGCAGACTCTGCATTGTTGGGATAAATTATGATACTGAATTTAGTGTGTGTCTCACTCTAGGGGGAAGAAAGGTTCTTAAACTTCCATAAACTTGTATTTTAAAAGTTTATGGAAGTTTAAGAACCTTTCCGGTAAGAAATATGATCCAAAAGTAGATAATGTGGCATTGTTTAGTAGCTAAAAGTTAGATGGCAAATCATACTATAGCCAATCCATTTCTATATGTATTCCATAACCACAAATAAGAAAATCTAGTGAACGTACATGAATATCTCATATTCTGTCAAAACCTGTAATAATGAAGGCAGTAAGGAGAATGAAACTTGTCATTATACTGCAGGTGGATTCAATTAGGAGGCAAAATGGTTTTTGGATCCAGAAATTGCAAAGGCATAATAGGTATCTTCTGAGTAAAAAAGAAGAGGGATATTCTTTAATAAAAGAATAGCAACACAGAGAATAAAACTGAAAAGACAGGCACAAAAGGAAAACAGCAGTGAACATTTATTTGACTAGCCTTGGGCGTTCGCTTGAGGGTAGTGGTTGACACTGTAACTTATCTCAAGAGGTGCCTGGTAACAGGAGTCATGTTTCTCTGCACAAGGAGCTGAGCGTAGTTTGCCTCTCCCAGTCCTTCTGAACAAAAAGGATGTGAGATGATAATGTCCAAAGGGGATGGCTGTGTGAGCCGGTTGTACCATGTACCCTAAGAAAGGATTACGCTATATGTGCACTCTCACCCAGGCTTTAACACCTTAAGAAACTATTAAGTAGCCTTTCCAAAGTAAGGAGATACTTGGTAAGAGGAATTTCAATTGCAGTTCCTTGAAAACATACTGAGTTCAAATTTGACAAACAGAATGAATGACTCAGGGTTGGGAATTTTTGTGGGGGGGTTGTTTTGTTTGCATTAAAATAACCTAAGACTATGTTTACAGATAACTAGAAGGCTGGGAAAGATCAAAATGTCACAATTAGAGGAAAGATTGGCCAATTATGTGTTATTTTAATGAATACTATGCAGGTATTAAAAACATTAACTGTGAAAGTTGAAATGAAAGATTAAAACCATTCTGATTTAATGGTTATTGATTACAATTATGTAACAATATATTTTTGTAAAAGGCTGAAAAGGAGTATATCTCATGAAAATTACGTTTGAGAGGCTATATAATTTTTTAATTTTTATCTTTGTTTTAAATATTTTATTGTTTATGGTGTTACAGTTATCCCAAATTTCCCCTTTTCCCCCCTCCACCCAATCCACCCCCCACTTTCATAGTGAATCCCCACACCATGGGTCCCTGGGTCTGTCCTGTGTGTTGTTTGACTAATCCCTTCACCTTCTTTCAATCAGTTCCCAGCTCCGCACTTACCTCTTACTGTCAGTCTGTTCCATGATTCTATGCCTGTGGTTCTCTTTTGCTCTTTAGTTTACTTTGTTCATTAGCTTCCTCTTATAAGTGAGATCATATTGTATTTGTCTTTCACCAACTGACTTATTTCACCTAGCATAATAGTCTCTAGTCCCATCCATGCTGTTGCAAAGGTAGGAATTCCTTCTTTCTTTCTGCTGCATAGTATTCCATTGTGCAAATGTACCACAGTTTTTTTATCTGCTCATCTACTGATGGGCACTTAGGTTGTTTCCAAATCTTAACTATTATAAATAGTGCTGCTATGAACATTGGGGTGCATAATTCTTTTGAATCAGTGTTTCAGGTTTCTTCAGGTATAATCCCAGCAGTGGAATTAATGAGTCAAAAGGCAGTTCCATTTTTACTTTTTTGAGGAAATTCCATACCGTTTTCCACAGCGGCTGTACCAGTCTACATTCTCACCAATTGTGAGGTTCACTTTTGTCCACATCCTTGCCAGCACTTGTTGTTTTTTGATTTATTAATGACAGCCATTTGGGCAGGTGCTGTCTTATCGTGGTTTTAACTTAACTTCCATCCCTCTGATGGGTAGTGATGTTGAGCATTTTTCAAAGGTGTATGGGCCCTCTCTATGTCCTCCTTGGAGAAGGGTCTCTCCAGGTCCTTAAATCAATTTTAGTATTGTTCTATAAATTTGAGAACAATTTCTGAATATCACTTGCATTATAGTTTGTTTATATGTATAACATACAAAATAGAAATTTAAAATTCAAAATAAAACAAACTCTTAGCAGAATTCTTGGCACATTGCATGTGCTTGGGCTTAGTAAGAGCAGCTGTATGAGTACCATCTGATAGCTCCCACTTACTGAGTGTATGTGACAGGCATGCACTAAGTGACTCTGCACATGCAAACTATAAATGGCACACACATGTATATGAATGTGTTTTACATTTTGTAAGTTAGCGATAATAGTTGTCATTTAATAAAATTTCCTGTGTGTGCCAAGCACTCTGCTAAGGCTTTTAATGAATTATCCAATGTAATCTTGACAATACTCATGAAAGACTGGTCATTGTGGTATTTCCACTTTACAGAGGAGAAAATTGAGGCACAGAAAGACTAACTTACAAAAAGCTACACAACAGTTATGGTGACAGTATTCCCAAGAGTATTTTCCTCCTCACAAGGCTCTCTTCTGGGAGCCCCAATTAACACCTCCCAGAATGAATGTCTTAGGAGTCCGTTCCTGAGATGCTGATCTAGTGGGAAAGCCACCATCCAGCAGTTCTCCACGTACTCATTGTGATGCAAGGCAACTGCTTTGCAACTCAGTTTCCTCCTATAAAATTAGGAAATGGCACCGGATATGATATGGAGGTAAAGAATGTCTTCTTGTGTCAAATGCTTAGAAAAATCTATGCACATGATTATCCTATACCAGAGTGTGTTTCTTAATTCCATCCTTCCCTGTGATTAAGAACTGGTTGATAGAAGAACAAGTGTTAAAAAGATCAAAGCCCGTACTGGGTGCTCTCAGTGTAATTCAAGAGGAATGTAAGAATTATAAAGTTCATAATGAAAAACTTAGCAACCTAACAGGCCTCAGGGAAAATATTTTTATGCCAGGCAACACACTGATGCCATGCTCAGAAAGCAATCCCAAGTGCTTTTATTGTAGAATTTCTCTCCTTGCTTACCCAGACTTAACGGCTGCCACTCTCCAACACTGCCTCTGCTCCAGCCAAGCCAATCACCCACACTGTCCAGCAAAGCTTACTCCCCCTTAAGGGCTTGCTCATTGCAAGGAAATGCTTTACTCTTCTGCCAAAAACAGTGCCCCTTCCTTGATTCAGGGGATACTGAGCTTCTTGAGAATAAGAATTCTGTATTGTATTTCTAGCTCCTTACATAATGCTAGGAATGTTGCAAGGACTAAATGCTAACACCAGCACACGGTACACTCTCCTATCTCTAACTCCTTTTCTAGTTTGCTAATCGTACAGAGAAACATTTGAAACTATCACCTGCCACGTAAGGTCATTTTCCTATATTGTCATGGGTGTACATGGTACGTCTTTTAGTAACTTATAAGAAACTTTATTTCTGCATTTGTCATAAAGCATAGCATAGAGTTAGGCAAGTAGAAAATATGCTTTAAATGCTTATTGAAATAAAGGAAAGAGTAAAGAAATAGGGCTATGTCAAATTAAAAAGCTTCTGCACAGCTAAAAAGTATATACCATCAAAATGAAAAGGGAACCGACCATATGGGAAAACATATTTGCTAATGATACCTTGAACAAGGGTTTGATCTCTAAAATATGTAAAGAACTCACGCAACTCCACACCAGGAGGACAAACAATCCAATTAAAAAAATGAGCAAAGAACCAGAACAGACACTTCTCCATGGAGGCCCTACACAGGAAGACATTCTTTACCTCCTATAGAAGGCCCATAGGCATGTGAAAGGATGTTCAATGTCACTAACCATCAGACAGATGCAAATTAAAACCACAATGAGATACCACTTCACACCTGTCAGAATGGACATCATTAACAAATCAACAAACAACAAGTGCTGGAGAGGAAGTGGAGAAAAAGGAACCCTAGTGCACTGTTGGTGGGAATGCAGACTGGTGCAGCCACCATGGAAAACAGTATGGAATTTCCTCAAAAAATTAAAAACAGAACTGCCTTTTGACCCAGTGATCCCAATTCTGGGATTATACCCTAAGAATCCTGAAACACCAATTTGAAAGAAACTATGCACCCCAATGTTCATAGCAGCACAATTTACAATAGCCAAGTGTTGGAAACAGCCTAACTGCCCATCAGTAAATGAGTGGATCAGAAAACTCAGTGGAATTTACACAATGGAATACTATGCAGCAGAAATAAAGAAGGAACTCCTACCCTCCACAGCAACATGGATGGAACTGGAGACTATTATGCTAAGTGAAATAAGCAAGGAGGTGAAAGACAAATACCATATGATATTACCTATAAGTGGAAAATAATGAATAAAACAAATGAACAAAATAGACTAGAGGCATGAAAACAAGGAACAAACTGACTAGGACCAGAGCAAAGGGGGAAAGGGGATAAGGGAGGAAAGAAGCGGAAATGCCTATTTAAAGAACAAGTATAAATGACCCATGGACATGGACAACAGGGTGGGGATTGACTGTGGGAGAGGGGTGGGTGTGGCGAGGCAGGAAAGAGCAACGGGAAAATTGGGACAACTGTAATAGAATGAAAATAAAAAAATATATTTGTTGATTGTCTATTTGACTGTAGTCTTTTAAAAGGACAATTATATAGTGTTATTACTGCTAGACTATGATTAGCACTTTACGGACATTATTATATTTATCCCTCACACTTAGTTTAGTTTTGAGAAGTATAACATAATTCCCATTTTATAGATGAGGAAATAAAGGTTACTGAGACTGAATGATTTTTTTCAAGTTCATGCAGCTACTAAAATAAGGTGATTATATTTATCAACCAGGATATATCTGAACATGAGTAAAATCCCTAAAAATCATTAATTATATGACTTTTGGAATATTTATTTATTAACTAATAACTAGTTTTGTTATATTGTTAAATCTATAAAATTGCTCTATTCAAAAATTATTTTCAAAATAATACTTTTTTGAAAATATTTTTTTTATTTTTCAATTCTGCCCTTTGTGACAGCATGGATGGACCTGGAGAGCATTATGCTAAGTGAAATGAGCCAGTCTGAGAAAGGCAAATACCATATGATTTCACTCATATGTGGAATCCAATGAACAAACTGAACTAACAAGCCAAAGACAGACGCAGAAAGAGCAATCTGACAGCTCTGGGAGTGGGGAGCTGGGGGTAGAGGGATCCAGCCACAAAGATAAAGGGTTCATGAACGTGGACAACAGTGTTGTGACTGGGGGGAAGGGAGTGGGTGGGGTTAGAACAGGGTATAAGGGGGATAGGTGGTAATGGAAAAATATACAATAAAAAAAGCCAAAAGGATTTTTATTTTTCAGTTGCAGTTGAGATACAATATCATGTTAGTTTCAGATATACAACATAGTGATTAGACATTTATATAAATTACAAAGTGATCACCATGATTCTTTTTTAAATAAAAATAAAATATATACAAAACAAAATAGAAATATATGATTAGCTAAACATTAAAAATAAAAATAAAAGTTTAATAACTAGTTTTGATAAATATTTTCATCTCCAAAATTGTATTATGATATCTTGTAAGATTTTTTTTATTCTGGTCTTACTGTTTTTAAGTTCTTCATAAAATTTTATGAAGTATTTAAAGTTATATGTTATGATAAGTAGATTTAAAATTACAACATTTTCAATGGAATTTTCTTTATAAAACATTATTTTTCATTAAAAATACTTTCTAGAAGTTTTTTTAAAAATTTTTTAATATATATTGTGTTTATCTTTAGAGGGGAAGAGAAGGAGAGAGGGAGAGAAATGTCAATGTATGGTTGCCTCTCATGTGTCCCCTGCTGAGAACTGGCCTGCAACCCAGGCATGTGCCCTGACTGGGAATTGAACCACAATCCTTTGGTTCACAGGCCCACACTCAATCCACTGAGCTACACCAGCCAGGGCTAAAAGTTTTTATGTACTCAGAAAAAAGGGTCCTATACATGCAAATATAGTGAGAAAGTTGAAAGTGCTATTTAGGTGAATAAAAACTATAAGAGAAATAAAAGCAGAAAAAAATAAAAATGGAAAGTCAAGGAAAACAACAAATGTTGTGTAATATAAGGGATGAGTTGTTTTTTGTTTTGTTTTTTTTTACATTTAACTAAAAACTCTTTTTATTTGTCATCATGTCATTTAACATATATATTGTAGTATTTTTTTATTTTCTCTTTTTTTTTATTGTTGTCCAAGTACAGTTTTCTGCCTTTTGTTTGACAATGGGTATACTTGGGAGTAACTCTTGCTTTGCATGAGTGAGTTGTGCTCTGCCTGGACAAGGACAATCATCCAAATAATCCAAATGTGACTTTTGTAAGGACAGCAACCATGTCTCACTTTTCAGTTTTGTTCACCATGCCTGGCACATGTTCTGTAAACATTTATGGAATAAGTTCATGATTCAACCAAGTAATCAAAGACAAAAAATACACTAGGCCACATAGAAAGACATTTTAGTGTATATTTAGAGCATCAGCATCAGTGTTTCTTAAAGACTGAAAGGAAAAGCTTAAAGCTTAAGCATGATGAAAGCACTCCTACCCACTAATTTTTACTGCCCCAGGAATAAGTTAGAGCCCTCAAGACCATTTAACATCTTCAGAAGACAGTGTGTGGCAAAGTAGTACATGCCAATATACTGTTGATGCTAAAGAGCTTCCTACCACATTAGAGGAGGGGGCTTCATGCCTCACTGTTATCTCAACCTAGGAAAACAATTAATTTTTTTAACTGTCTGAAAAAACTTGTCAATAAGAATGACAAGACTGCACTGGTTTACAAATGAGCTAAGAAAATTCATTAACGTTTCCTCACAAGACATCCTCATATGGTAGACGAGAGTAAGATCTTAACCTGGTAGATTAGTGCCTCATATCTTCCAATACAAAATACTCTTTTCTGTTACTCTGTCTCTTTCAAATACATGCTTAGTCACTCAAATTTCCTCCACTCTCCATCAAGCAGAATCTGGGTAAGAGCTGGAGGGAAAGAAAGTTTTACATGACTTCCTTGTGGGGAGGGACAACAATCCAAACACACGGGTCCCTGCCTTGTCCT
>PVKM010015427.1:0-27934 GCA_004027735.1 Carollia perspicillata
GGCCACATCATCAGACCAGGCCTTTCACCATTGGGGCTTCACAGAACCCCACCCGATGCTTTCGGTTTAGGAGAACCTTCACTTCCTTATTCTACACACGCTTTGCAGCTACCAAGTTTGGGTCAGGCAATCACATGACCACATACACTGTGGTGGTGAAGTTATCAATGAAATGCACTGGATGATTTGCAAGAATGGATTCCAAAAATGAATGAATGAGTTGGAAAATAGAGTATAAATAATTATTTCCATGTTTCTGTTTGTGGTATCTTTTGACATAATACAATATTTTAATGACTGTGACTCAACCTGAAAATCTAGTTAACAAAGAGCTTCTCAAAATTTGTGAGCAAGATGTTTCAATGAATGGGCTGTGTATCAACAACAGCAGGAGCGGTTACGGGTGGGCTGTCAGCATTTTGTGACTCTAACAATGACCTAGGCAACGGAGATTGTGAAAATACAGATTCCTATGCTTCTCGACAGACACTCGGGTCCAGCAGGTTAAGGACAACAGCCGTGAACCTGTGTTTTAACAGGCACCCCTGGTAAGTCTGATGCAGCTGGTCTGATGATGATGATTTGAAGGTCACCAGTAAGTACACAAGGATCTTGAGTGAGACTTGCCCTTGACTGGCGTGTTCATCGGGGATGCCAGTGCTCTAGACCCAGCAGTGCTGGGACTGCTTGTGTTAGGGCCACCTGCAAAGCCAGCTCTTTCATAAGACCCTTGCTGCAGCTCTCCTACACCTCACATGGAGTAGGAGCACAGGAAAAAACCTTGAGGGCCGTTGTGTTCGTCGGTCCTTTGGTATCATTTTATATCATCAGTAGTTTGGGCTCCTGAACCTAGTAAGCCAGGTTAGCTTCCCAGAGAAACTTAACAAAGGTGCTCGCTGGTGGTCAGGCTGGTTAGGTCAGGGCTCCGCCAGAGGACACAGCAGGAGGCTGATAGCTGGGGAGAAGAGTCTCTCGGACCCCTTTGAGAAAATTCCAGCAGTATAGGAACATCACTAAAACCGCTAAGCTACAGACAGGGTCCAGCCACAAGCAAAATTGCAACGTGTCGGAGGGGAGGTCAGCATTTTCCTCTCTACGTCGACAACCCTATCCTATGTTGTCACGGGGCCAAGCTGGGAAGCACAGCTTTGGGGTTGCTTTGAGATACCATTCAAGTGACACTGGGGAACACCATGCCACTCCACCTCTGTGCATCACCAGCAAACAGGGCTCTTCTCTGCCAAAGATCCTTTCGTTATTTCCATAGCAATGAAACCTAAATGCCTTTGTCCTGGCAGGCAAGACTTTCGGAGTCTAGTCCTTCCTAACCTTACAATCAACTTTTTTCCTGCCAGCACCCTCAAGCCTGCATCTACAGCTCACAGACACAGTCTTCCTAGCACCATCCTGCACCCTTTGGGTGCATGGCCAGCATCAGCTTACCCCGCAAACTTAGTTCGCCTTATCCTTGCGCGGCTAAGTAGCTGGTGCACTAAACAGGTTCAGGTTTCGTCATCCACTTGCCCTGCGATGTGTGGCCAGTGCCCCCTGGAGGTGGGCAGCGTTGCTTTGCACAACTCTTACACACTGATATAGGCGCCTCTCCTCAGGGGTCTCCAGCACCCTGTTAGTTGTCTTCTCTCTTCACTTGTCACACTGTGTTGGAGTCTTTGTCTTACTGGTCTACCTCCCTCTCTCAACTGTGAGCCTCTTGAGTACAAGTGAATGTATGTTTCTATCCCATAGTAAACACTCAATGGCATTTGATAAAAAAGATAGATGGATGAATGAATGGGTGGATGAAGTGATCAATCAATCAGCAGGCTGTTAAACAAACACTTCCACATGCTGAGAACAGAGCCCTCAAGACACTTGAAATTAGTCAAAATATAATTCAAGAGTCCAACAATAGACCTGAAGAAGAGTTATCATGCAACATCAAGCCCCAGGGAAACTTCACCTTGAGGTAACTATCTTCATTGGCAATGACAATGAAAAAGCAGTTGCTGGACTCTGTTCCTGCCAATAATTAACAGAGTTGGCTTGCCAGCAATTGGCAATGTTGAAAACTGGATACACGAGCCCACTGTGTCCTTCAAGGGTCTGGCAAAGAGAGTGTTGCTGGAAACTTCCAGCTCAAGAAAGAGCTGCTGCCTGGCAGGCCCGCCCTGCCTCCGCAGCGGCATCGACACACACGTCTGTGTCCAGGCACATCCACTTCGGCCCCACTGGCAACGTCTAAGCTGCATACCATGAAGCTCTCCGCAGCGGTAAGCCCTTTGCTCTTGGACTCCCACCAGCAGCATATTCGGGACCTGGTTTTTGCAGGGTGCTGGATTGGACGCATGGTCGAGATGGTTGAGAGCAATACTAAGAGCTGTGACTCGATGAGTACCTGTCACAATACCAGCTTTTTGCTAAACTCAGGGTGACAACTTGACCTGCGGGGATTCCTCAATGGCAGCACCCCAAACAGGAGGCCCCCCATTCGAACAAAGGCTTCCGGGTCGCTCTGCACAGCGCCACCCTCTGTACATTCTTTGAAAGGTGGTAACTTCCAGACATGTTCTTCTTTACCTCTAACAAGAAACTGTTGCTTAAAAATGTGATAAGAGAATTTGATTTTTTTTAAAAATTACTCCATCTTTTGGACCCTCTCTTCTGTCTGACTTTAAAACATGCCGGGACGTGCTCTGAAGTATTATATGTGAAAATGGCTGGCTGGAAAACAGCATATAAACGTACAGTTCAAAGCAAAAGGAGCTAATTAATAAGCTGCCTTCTTTTCTCCTTTTCTGCTCTTTCTTCCCACAGAGCAGCTCTAAGTACTCGATGCGGAGCTGGGTTTTTATTTTCATTTTTTTAAATTATAGCCTATGCATCATGCAGCCCTCTCTCTGAGATCTATTGGCCTGGTACATAAACAGCCTGTGTGCTCAGGGGCAGTGTGTATTTTATTCTGGATGGAACTCATGATAAGAAACTGAATTTAGAAAGCATTTGGTGGAAAACTAAAGTCAGCGACTGAATGAAATACAAAGGAACGGCTTTAAAATGTGTTCTTATTCATTAGAATTTAATGCATCAAAAGTTATTTTATGTCTAAAGCAAGAAGGACAAGAGTAAAAGAACAGGCCTCACAAAACTAAACCCCCTAAAGGCATTTGCATTGTTCTTCCAGAATAAAGTACATTCTAAGAGATAAATAATTTCACATGAAGTAAATGTACTGCATGTTCAAAAAATAAACATAATGTGTTCCATTCTCGCCCTACCCAACCCACAGCACTGTGTGATTAGCCTCCTCTTGAAAATACAGTCTTGCAAAGTATTATGTCATGGAGGAAAATTGAACTTTAACTTATTAGAATTGCTGCTTTATTATACACTGTACCCTGAGGTCCCGTAACAAAGAATACATGGGCACATAAATGTCTAAGTAAATGTTACCTTTCCCAGACTTCAGCTCTGGAGATCACAGCTTCCACTCTGCCCCGCATCCCAGGTCCTGGCTGAATTAATCCATGCAGGTTGAGCGGAGGTTGTTCAACAGAGAATATTCCATCTTGAAGATGTCCGCCTGCTTTTTGTTTGTGCAGGAAAGGTGACTGAGGAAATGGGACATTTTCCTCCCAGAAGGCTAGCACCTTGTTGCTAAGACAAAGTCTCTAGGACAGCGGCACCAGGATCTCCTGGGAGTTTGTTAGAATTCAGACTCCCAGGCCCCACCTCTGATTCAGAGCTACTGAATCGGAACCTGGACCTCACAAGGGCCCTGGGGGAGCTCATGCACAGTAGGTCTGAGAAGCGCTGACCTAGGACACAGTCTCTCCCTAGAGGAGCTCACAGACTCCCTGCGATGGCAAGGTGTGCGAGGACAAAGTTGGAGCCTGATGTGAGGCCCTATGTGACACTACGCGGGTGGCGAAGACCTTAGATGTGTTTGAGGATCAGAGGGAAGAGAAGTCACAGTCAAGGACACGATGTGGCCAACACCTGCAGAGGTGAGCCTCGATGTGGAAGCATGAGCAGGGGAGATTTGGCAAGCCAGAGGTAAAAGGGAGAGGACATTGCTGGAGCAAAGTAAGCTGGCTATTGGGCCCAACAGAAGCAAAGGCTCAGAGGGGAACGGGTAAGACCTGTTCTGGGAGCTGTGGGTCAGACGGAAAGGGAGCATCACCCACTCCTTAGCATGTTGGGGTATATGTAACATCTTTAATCTCTAAATACACATAGAATCACGTAACAGAATTAGGATTGTTACAGACTGAATTATGCTGGCTCCTGTGAAAAATAAAAAAAAACTCATATGTTGACACCCTAACTCCCAGTGTGACTCTATTAATCCATAGAGCCTTAAAAGAGGTAATTAAAATTAAATGAGGAAATAAGGGCGGGGACTTATTCTAATAAGACTGGTGTCCTTTTTAAGAAGAGGGAAACACACGAGGGATGTATGTACACACAGAAAGATCATGTGAAGACACCCTGAGGAGGTGGCCATCAGCAAGCCAAGGAGAGAGGCCTTAGTAGAAACCAACCCTGCCAACGCCTCGATCTTGAACCTGTGAGAAGATAAATGTCTGTTGTGTAAGCCACCCAGTCTGTGGCATTTTGTTACGGCAGTCTGAGCAAACTAATACCGTGAACCCTAGATTGGAAAACCATGTAGAAGCCTATGAACTTGAGCCTTTAGCTCATGAACAATGTTCAGAGATAATAACATAAGCAAGAAGAACTGAAGAACGATGGGACACAGGTAAGAGAAAAATTACCATCGCGTCTTTGGTCATGACTGCGCCAGCAAGGTGGGAATGAAAGGAAGGCATGGACGCAGACGCTGGGGCAGAGCAAGGTAGCCGAGAATTACTGACTTGTAGAACGAAATGGGATGCCACCTTAGAAATCACTAGCACTTTCCACTTAAATTGTAGGGCCTCCTCAGCCTAGGAAGACAGACGGCAAGTCCAGTTTGTGGGCCTCTGACTCGCGAAGCCACACCGCGCCCCAAGCTTAGAGGTAGCCCGCATCTGGTTGAGTGCTACACTCCCACCACCTTAAAATTCTTAACAGCTTTTGAACAAGGAGCCTTGTGTTTTTTATTTTGCACTGGACCCAGCCATTCCACAGCGGCTCCTGATCCACAGTGAGGTCGCAGTCATACAGGAAGCCTTCGCTGTGAGGACGCTGCCCCAGCTCCTGTGTCTTCCCTGTGGCCCAGAGGCTGCTTGACCAGAGGACAGCGTTGGAGGGAGGAGCCAAAACTAACCACCACTGAGTTGATGACACAGAAGGAACTAGCAACAATATCAATACGTTAACTGGAAGTGGAGAGGCTGGTTTTAAAGACAGGCTAATAAAATCTGTGGAGTTTGGAGGGGGTAAGGAAGGGGTACTAGTGTTAAAAATTAATAGTATAAGGGGTCACATATAAGGGGCCAGGGAAGAAGAAAAGAAGCAGGCTAAGAATTGAGAAGGAAATCAGTGTAAAGTAATACGGAATCCAAAGGTGGAGAGTTTAAGGAAGAAAGGGAAGCGGTTTCCAACAGCGCAGAAAAAGAGGAATGAGAAAAAAGGCAATTAGGAGGTTAAACTCGATGGCACATTCAGTATGATCAGAAAGGTTAAACTAGATCGTATGAGATTGGGTCATATTTTAATGATTCAAAAACAGCTAAGACAGCTTCTTGGGATCAGCTGGAGTAAGCAGAAGAGGCAAGTACAGAAATGTTTTTTTTTTTCTAGAGGGAAGTCAGTGTGTATCTGAAGGAAGGGAAGAAACCGGCAGTGAAAGAAAAGAGAGATTAAAAATATTGGGAAAGAGGACCGGTAAGAAAGACAACAAGGGTAAAGAAGAGAGAGTGAGTGCTAACACCAGAGTCTCGTAGAGTGGCTGGCTTGGAAAAGAGAAACGTTTGTTTCTCCTCTCTGAAAAGGTAGAGAAAGAATAAAGGATAGATACGTAAAAAGAGTCGTTTTGAAGGACAATGAAGAAAACCACTTGCTGGAGTGTTTTGCTATAATTACAGTTTGTTTTCTACAAATACTGGGGGCTGAATGGGCAGTCTGTCATAGACATGTTATGAAAATGGAATTTTAATCATCCCACACGAGCGCGTTTCCTAGAAACAATGGTATGCGGCACACTTGCCAAGGGAGAATAAACACACTGCTTATTCAGCAGTACGAAATAGAGCATCTTTTGAATATTTCATGGCAAGGCTTCAGGTATAAAATTTCAGGAGTTGAAATCTGTAGAGTAATAAGAAACTTAAAAAAAAAAAGAAAAGAAAATTATCAGCAAAAAATATTGTGGAGGGAGACCAAAACTACTGAACTGACCAAATTATGGAAGGAGAATAGAATTATTTATTATGAGCCTTAGAGTTAGAGGCTCCAAGGGCAGGCACACACACTCACACAACTCAACAGTACCTAATAAAGTGTATTTGTTTTGAGGAACACAGATAATCTACTCTGATTTGAAATCAGTCATGTGTTCTTCTTATTGGATACCAATGAATTCATTATACCCTATTAGAGATGGGTTGTAGGTAAAAAAAAAAAAAGAAGTGTTTTCCTAAGAATTTCTCTTTCATTGATTCAGTCATCTAAAATATTTGCTCTTTGAAGGAAAAAGGGAATCTGCCTAGCAACTGCCTTTAACCTCACCCTAATGGTTACGAACATGCTGCCAAGTTCATGGACTCACAGTACCGCAGGACATCAAGCCCAAAGGGAAACCTGGAGCCAGAATCTGGGAAGAATTTCCACTGACAGTGAGGCCATTGGGGCTGGATTTTGGAAACTGATCAGTGGCCTGTGGTTTACCACGTGAAGCAAAGCAACCCGCAGGGAAAGGACAGAACTGCCTGCTCAGGTGGGTAGTAGTCACTCGCTCTTGGCCCAGGAAGCCCTAAGCTGTGTCGCTTCTTCCGCCTCCCCTTCTCCCTCCCCATTCTACAACCTACCTCTTCACTTCCAAGAAGGGGTGAGTCTGATGTGTGTGGCTAGGATTTCAGGGAAGCAAGGTATGAGGATCTGGGACTTTGAATAGAAGAAATGTAGAGTTTGAAACTGATTTCCCAAGCAGACTTTCGTGGGGTTCTTTCTTTTCCAGTTAAATTGCTTTACAGAGCTTTCCCTCCTTCCAGAAAGATCAATGGCAACCTGAGTGGAGTTCAAGGGAAAGAAGACACAAAGCAGAGCAATCAAACCTGCTTTTGTTGTAGCCCTTGCCTCCAAAGGCACTTGTCATTTCAAAGAAAGGTTATATAATTTCTCCCCCACTTCCCACATGGGCTCTCCATGAATCCCCTTAATGCCCGTTAGGCTTAATTATTTAAATTTAATATACTAGAAATTTGATGATTAATTCTAAAAGCAAATAAACTAGTACCTTTTAAATAAATAACCATATGTGTTTATAAGGTTACAAAAAGCCTATATTAATCCAATTTTTAGGTGATGGATATGTTTTCTCACTTAAAAAGCATATCATGTAAAACTTTACACTTTAACTGTCTTGTCCCTGCTTTTTCTGACATCAAAGTCTGACAAATATACAATTTAGCATTAGTAAGAAAGGATGGGTAGAAAGTATCAGAATGTGGATGCCTCTATAACCTCAAGCCCAGGAAAATGTGGGAGGTGGTAGAATAGGACTGAGATACCATTTAGCAAACTAGCATGGAATATTATAATGCTATATCCAATTCTTTATATTCCTTTCTCCAATAGTCTGTCCAGTTTTTTCAAGTACATTTTTAGAGTGTAGAGAAGGGAGAAGAAGCTGTATGACTTAAGATAGCTGTCTGTAAAAAATGTGGTAACTTATTATACAGGAAGATGTAGTGTGATTGCAAACAAAGGAACGTTATTTTGATTGAACATGGAGGTTCATCAGTGTATATCTGACTGTGTCCTCAATGAACATGACTACAGAGAAGGTTCAGAAATGCCACTCCAACTGCGTGATTTTAACACCGTTACTCTGACATGCTGCCTAGACATCTGCTCCCACAAATTCACCCCATTCCTAAGCATCAAGCAAGGCTGGGGGTGGTCTTAGGATTATCCAGGGCAGGATAAAGACCATGAAATGGACAGAAATGTCAGGCTTAGTTATACTGTTGATGAGTGGCATTATTTTAGGGAAATGGTATGTCTTCTCTAATCCTCTAGTGTGTCTAACTGTCCTGACATGTCAAATGAGGCTAATATCCATGCCCTCCTCATCATGTGGGTGTGGGAGTGAAGTTGAATCATGAGTGCTGAGGCAGTACCTGGCACAGAGCAGATTCTTGGCGAGCGTTGACCATAACTGGCTGGCTCCTCTTTAGAAGCCTGTATGAGGCAGACTCCTTCCTTGGGCTCAGGTCAAAGGGACGCAGCACTCCTGGTCAGGACACCCCCACAGAGGAGAGCCCTGGTGGAGAGAGAGGACTTGGGCTTCACAGAAATGCCTGGCATGTTCCAGAAAGCCAAGAGAACTGCCATGGATGGGAGCCGGCCCAGCCTCCATGCAAAGAAAGACATGTCAGTGTCCCTCTAGTTAGGAAAACACTTGTTCTTTTCAGGTCCAAGGGCCATAAGAAAGATCCTATTGCCTGCCCTTTGGACAAGGTAGGTGTTGTGGACAACACTCCAGATAGAAATCACAATATCGAATACCTGTGCACTTCAGAAAATAGCCATCATTCCTGGGCAAATGCTGCGGGCATGGCCAATAAGTATCAACCACAGGGTAGCTCTGTCTCCACTGGGTCATGCCACCTTTCGGGATTCTGGGTTCTCATTCAGTTCCCCTTCCCATCCAACTACGACCAACTTCCAAAACCCTTCGGCTACTCCCAAGAGCAATACACTTGTAAGACTAGGTTCAACCTTGGCTGGTGTGGCTCAGTGGATTGAGTGCCAGCCTGTGAACCAAAAGGTTGCCAGTTCAATTCCCAGTCAGGGCACATGCCTGGGTTGCAGGACTGGTCCCCAGTTTGGGGAACATGAGAGGCGACCACACACTGATGTTTCTCTCCTTCTCTTTTTCCCTCCTTTCCGGTCTCTCTAAAAATAAAGAAACTCTTTTTATAAAAAAGACTAGGTTCATAAATAAAGTAAAAGATGCAAACGTTTGGGAAAGAGCTTGTATGAGCTTTGACACACATGTGTAACATTCCTATAGGGAGAAAGGACTCCACAGATTCCAATTTCTTCTTAAATTTCATAGAGAAAAGTGTATGAGGAAAGTATACCTTATAGAGCAAGTCTTTTTTCAAAGGTCCACAAAATACATATATAAAAGAGATTGTATAATGCACAAAAAAAGAAAAAAGGGAGAAACTACATTATTCTCTCACATAATAAATCAAAAAGTTAATAATAAGCATTTATTTTTTTAATCACTTAAAATAAATTAGTAAACTAAGGAGGAATAAACAAAATAGTAATTAAAGATTATTTAGAAAGCACCTGAGGGATGGATAATATATATATTCTTCCTATGTATATACATATGAGGAGATGAATATTAGATAGATAGATAGATAGATAGATAGATAGATAGATAGATAGAAAGAAATAAAACAAGCCATACATAGATATCCACAGACTCACGGCTTATTCCCTAGTTGGAACAGAGTGTAATTAACTAAATCCAATGAATAAAATGATTTTTAAAAGATCATCTTAAAATGTCTTTAGATCAAGTCAATATCCATTCTTAACTTAAAACAAATAAACAAAGTAAAATAGACCTCTTGCAAAGTCTTAACATGTTGAAACTAACTATTGTAGCCAACAGCTGGCATTGCTCGAACTGGTAGGAGCACTAGATACACTCTCATTCACACAAACAGAAAGATAAAGGCATCTTCTAGCATTAGGATGTTCATTTGTGCAGCCAGTGCAATTGGGCATTAGAGAGAAACAGGAGATGTCCCATCAGAAAAAACGAATAGAGTTATCATTATTTATAAACAATATTTTTTACTTAGAAAATAAAAAAGAATCAGATGACAACTATTTAAGAATCAACACAAAATAATTCAATTGGGAAGCAGAGACAAATCAAAAATATTGAAAAATCAATAATTGTCCTGTGTGTTAGCATGTTAGCATATTAGAAAATAAAATATTGAAATAGAGCCCATTTATTTTAGTAAATATATAGTGAACACACATTATAATGAGGTGTATCAACACTACTGATAGATATAGAATACATGAATAAATGGGAAAATGGTCCATATTCTTTTACTGGGTAGCTGAATGTTTTAAACCTATTCAAATATATTTATAGAATTTATGCACTTTTATTTAATATCTTAATGGAATATTAGAGGTAAAGGTTTAGCTCTAATATTTGCCTAAAATAATGAATATTAGGAATAACTGGAGAAATTTTTGAAAGAAAAACAGAATGATAGGTAAAACATGCCTTAGCATATATTAAAAAGTGTGTATTAGAAAGCTGTGATCACCCAACTTGAACAAGTATAGACAGAGTAAGGTACTGATGCCTGAACAAACAACAAACTGGAGATGATGATCAAAATGCAGCATTACCATGTCAACAGATTATGGAACAATCGATTAACTAAAAATCACAGTAGTATATGAACAAGCCAAAATAAACCTCAAAAAGCTTATTTATAATAAAATACTACAAGACGCTGTAGAGACTCAACTACCTGATCTTCTTCAAAAGAAAATGGGATAAATACATAGGGAGAAAAATCAGTAGATTGTGCTCTGGAAGATTTCAAACATTTGTATCTCAAACTGTAACAGCAGGAATCTACTTCCAGAAATACGGTTTTGACTGGTCTACTTTTGAGCTTTGCATACATGGAATGAGGCAACGTGAACTCTCCCACACGAGGCCTTTCCCTGGACATTATCAGATCATCTGGTGTTGTTACAGATGCTTGCAGTCCCTTACGCTCATCGCTATGTCTCATCCCGGGGGACTGGAAGGAGGTAGGAGGGCAGCCCTAGAGAGATGGGGATTCTCCATTAGGTGCTGACAAGGGTGTGTTCAGTTTGTAGAATTCCCTCATGCTGTACACTTACAACTTGTGTACTTTTTTGTATATATGTTATTCTTCAATAAAGAAAATTAAATTAAATTTTTCAAATGATTCTTTGAAATCAAGGTTAAGTTGTGATTAAAGGAGACAAATGGAAGCCAGAAAGGATGAGAAAGGAAAATTACAATAGCATATGGAGATGCCTTAAGGAATTTGTCATTTGAATTTAGAGCCTGGGTTTTCAACAGTCACATCAGCACATGGGGCAGGAGACAAAGCCTGAGGCATGAGGAGCGTGTAGGGTCTTGAGCAGAAACTACGTAAATCCAGCATCCCCTGCAAAGTGGTGCCTTCAATGGACGAGCAAGGGAAATACCGGCCCTGGAAGTAGGCTTGCCAATTTCACCCTTATTCAAGATAAAGGTAAAGAAAAGAACACTTGTCGCCCAAGAATTGCTAACTGTACACTTGTAGATGGGACTAGAATTCACACTTTCTTTGTAGCCTGAGAAATCCAAATCAAAGCCTTATTTTAAAGTGGTATGCAAGCACCGAACAGAGCAAATGTAAATCATTTCCAGGGTTAAAATCAATTTGCAAAAAATCCTCCAGAAAACATTCTAAGGGCCAAAATCTCACAACCAAAAGATGATTAGGTATGGAGACAAGTCACCATGACTAGGAATCAGCAGATACACATCCAACAGAATCAGATCCACACAGACAGATGTTGGAATTATCAGAAAGAGGACATGAGTATATTAATATATGTAAAGAAAATTAAGAGGGGCTTAATAGTATAGTTAAGGAAGAGACCAAAGTTGACCAGGGAAATAGTATAAAGAAATGATATCTAAGAATAAAAATATTATTACTAAAATTAGACTCGGTAAATAAATTAAATAGTACATTAGACTCAGCTGATGGCAAAATTAATGAATTAGGAGAAGTATCTAGAATGTAGCACAAAGTCAAAGTATTAGAAATAAGAAAGAAAGCTTATGTAATATGGGGAGATTAAGAAAGTCAAAAACACTCTATTCTTTCTGAGTGGAAAAAAAATAATGAAAATGATGGAAGGGTAAAGTCAATAGTGGTCAAGAATATCCCAGAATTGGTGAAGGACAACAACTCTCATATTCAGAAATCCCAGTAAAAAACCAACCAAATGAATAAAAGCAAAGCCACACTTTGAAATATGTTTATAAAAATACAGAACTCTAAATACAAAGAAAAATACTAAATCATTACTCACGTCAAAAGAAATGCAAATTGCAGTTATTTTTAGATAATATTTCTTATATACCTGATTAGCAAAAGCCAAACGTTCTATGAAGTGCTCTGGTGGGGAGGTTGTTAGGAGACAGACCTGCTCCTGGACTGCTGGTGAGAATATGAACCTATGGAAGGGAGGTTGGCCGTATCAAGCAAAATCATATATGCACATGTTCTTTGACCTAGCAACCCTATTCTAAGAGACAGTCCTCAGAGATACACCTGCAAAAGTATTAAAAAGTTTTACACAAGACTATTTGTTTAAAAATTAAGTATAATAGAAAAAATAGAAAATGAAGTATCTATCCATAGGAGACGAGTTAAATCAACTATGGTATGTACACACAATGAATAGTTGCCCAGGTGTTTCCAACAATAAGCATCTCTATATGGTACTGTAGGAAAAGTGTTGAAAAGTGAGTATAGTAGTTTCCATTTATTGAAAAATGTTAGAGAAAATTATAAAAATAGAAAAATAAACCAAAGACCATATACATAGACGTAAGGACATTAGATGTCTCTAAATATTTCTTATTTTAAATATTTGACCTTGAACCCATGTATATATCTTAAACAATTATAAAAAAATAAATTTAAAAGCAATTCTGAAAAAACTGAAAGCATTATTCTTAGACAGTATGATTAGCTATGAAGAAACAAGCTCCCAAATAACCGACATTATGGAATTAAGAAAGTTTAGTAAGTTCGCCAAATATAATATTAATAGAGATGAGCAACAAGCAGAAAAGAACATCTAAAAGGTGATAAAGTTTATAGTTGCAAGAAAATAAGAGAAGCCACCTAGGAATACATCTAACCAAGAGATGCAGAAGAACTTTATGCAGAAAATAAGAAAGTTACAGAAAGCAAAGCTCGTGGAGAGAAACATATTGATCACAGATAAGAAGACTTACTATTTGAAAGAGTACATTTTTCCTAAATTGACCTAAGAGTCAAGCAATCCTAATTAAAATTTCTACAGGTTTGGGGATTTTTAAATTTTTTTAAAATTAACAAGATGACTTATAAATCTATGAGGAGAGTAAAAAGGGCCAAGCCAAAGAAATGCGATTGGTAACGCAAGCCTGGTTATGAGTTAATGGGGTGAACTCTGCGGAGTTGGAGGCGGCCAGGACGTGAAGGTGACAGGAGAGCACACAGCGCCAGGTGTAAGCATTGGAGGTGCACCTCCAAAAATGCTGGAAAAACACGGCCAACATACAGCTCAGTAAACTGTGCTGGAGCAAAAGGTCTTCATGTGGAAACCATCCAAGTGGATTTCTTTCTCCAGCCATACGCAAAAGTGAATTCAAAGTGGATTAAGGACTTACTGTGAAGCTCAAAATTAATATTTTCAGAAGATAGTATAAGAGGACATATTTATAACCTTGGAATAGAGAAAGTATTTTAAGGCAAACCCAACAGCCCAAATCATAACAACCGTGAAAACAAAGATGGAGAGATTCGGTGATACTAAAAATTAATATTTTTCTGTTTAGAGAAGGCATATAAATACAAAAAACACACACATAAGAAGTAAAAAGACAGGCCAGCATGTGGAAGGAGACATTTGCAAAATATGTAACAATCCAATCATTATTATTCAGAATACATAAAGATCTTAAATGTATCAATAAGAAAATGTACACAGTCGAAATATATTTAAAGGTCATGAACACAGAAGAGAAAGCATAAATCACTAACATATACAAATTTAAATACCAGTAAAATACCATTTAAACCCCTTATGTTGGCAGAAATTAAATAGTTGGACACTAACTGTAGCGATGATATGGAACAACTGAAATCCCTACGCATTGCTGAAGGGACTACAAGTCAGTATGATCAGCTCGAAAAACAATTTGATATCACCAAATCAAACTATACAGGAACCTGTAAGGAAGCCCAGCAATCCACTTACTTATAGTCCTACAGAAACCCTGGGCATGTTCGCCAGGTGAAAACACAGGCCTGGCAGGTGTTGACAGCACTGGTCATCAGAACATAACAACGTAAATGCCCGGATGTGTGTCAGCGATATCACGTGAAGCAATGCAAGTGAATGAAGCACAGTTTCATGCATGGGCATGAATGAATCTTGTAAGAAGGTTGTGCAAAAATGAAAGAAATAGTGAGCAACAGGACATTGCACACAGTATTATTTCATGTATGTAATGCACAAATGCAGTCAAAATGAAACAATGTGATGGTTAATGTGCAGATATTTTTAAGTTATAAAAAAGTGAGGGAACGATTTTTACAAATTTTAATTTAATGGTTACCTTTGAGGTGAGGAGGGAGGGAAAGTGATAAGGAAAGAATATAGATGGGGCCTTGGGGGGGCTGGTCACTTCCTATTTCTCATAATTGAGTTTAGAAAACACGGACGCTCATTGTACAATATTATTTTTCTTTAAACTGCTTTTAGATAGACCCTGTGGACTTCTGGGAAGATGGAGGCATAGGTAGATATACTTTGTTTCCTTACCCAATCAAAAGAAGGACAACAGCCGATTTAAAAAAAAAAGAACTGCCAGAAAATGTAACTGTATGGAAATATGACAACCAAGGATTTAAAGAAGATATATTCATCCAGTCTGTAGAAGAGGCGGAGACAGGCAGCCAGGGTGGGGAGGACACATGGCAAAGCGGCAGCTGGTGGACCAGGATATCCCACATTTGTGTCAGGATAAGCCAGGAGGAACAACTGGAGAGTGAGACAGATAGTGCAACCCAGGGTTCCAGCATGGGGAAATAAAGCCTCAGAACTTTTGGCTATAAAAACTTGTGGGGTTGTGGCAGTGGGCGAAACTCCCAGTCTCACAAGAGAGTCCATTGGAGGGACGCACAGGGTTCTAGAATGTACACAAACCCATCCACCTGGGAATCAGCACCAGAAGGGTCCAATTCACTTGTGGGTAGCAAGGGAAGTGGCTGAAAGAGGGACAAGAGCCTAGCAAACAGCATTAGTTTCTCTCTGACCCCTCCCCTGCATACAGTGTCTTAACACATTGAGGTGGGTTGTCCTACCCTGGCAAATACCTGAGGCTCTGCCCCTAACAATGCAGTAGGTGTGCCAAGACAAATAAATATGACCCAAATGAAAGAACAGATCAAAACTTCAGAAAAAGAACTAAGCAATGAGGAGACAGTCAAGCTATCAGATGCACAGTTCAAAACACTGGTAATCAGGATGCTCACAGAAATGATTGGGTATGGTTGCAAAATAAAGGAAGAAGTGAAGGCTATACAAAGTGAAATAAAGAAAAATATACAGGGAACAAACAGTGAAGAGAAGGAAGCTGGGACTCAAATCAATGATTTGGAACAGAAGGAAGAAATAAATATTCAACTGGAAAAGAATGAAGAAACAAGAATTCAATAAAATGAGGAGAGACATAGGAACTTATGGGACAGCTTTAAATGTTCTGACATTCGAATCATAGAGGTGCCAGAAGGAGAAGACAAAGAGCAAAAAGTTGGAGACTTATTTGAAAAAAAAAATGAAGGAAAATTTTTCCAATCTGGCAAAGGAAATAGACATGCAAGTCCAGGAAGCTCAGGGAGCCCCAAAGAAGTTGGACCCAAGGAGGAACACACCAAGATACATCATAATTAAATTACCCAAGATTAAAGATAAGAAGAGAATCTTAAAAGCAGCAAGAAAGCCCTGGCTTGTGTGGCTCAGTGGACTGAGTGCCAGCCTGCAAACTGAAAGGTCACCAGTTTGATACCTAATCAGGGTATATGCTTGGGTTGTGGGCCAGGTCCCCAGTTGGGGTCGTGCAAGAGGCAACCAATCAATGTATCTCTCACACATTGATGTTTCCCTCCGTCTCTTTTTCCCTCCTTACCCCCTCTCTAAAACTAAATAAATAAAATCTTTTTTTAAAAAAAAATAGCAGCAAAAGAAAAGGAGAGAGTTACTTACAAAGGAGTTCCCATCAGACAATCAGCTGATTTCTCAAAAGAAAACTTACAGACAAGAAGGGGCTGGAAAGAAGTATTCCAAGTCATAAAAGGCAAGGACATACACCCAAGATTCCAGCAAAGCTATCATTTAGAATGAAAGAGCAGATAAAGTGCTTCCCAAATAAGGTCAAGTTAAAGGAGTTCATCATCACCAAGCCCTTATTATATGAAACGTTCAAGGGGTTTATCTAAGAGAAAGAGGATCAAAACTATGAACAGTATAATGACAACAAACTCACAACTATCAACAACTGTACCTAAAAAAAACAAAACAAACTAAGCAAACAACTAGAACAGGAACAGAATCACAGAAATAGAGATCACATGGAGGGTTATTAGTGGCAAGGGGAAAGGGGTGAATGGGAAAAAAGTGCAGGGAATAAGTAGCATAATTGGTAAGTACAGAATAGACAGGGGAAGGTTAAGAATAGCATAGAAAATGGAGAAGCCAAAGAACTTATGTGTATGACCCATGGACATGAACTAAGGGGCCGGGATGCTGGAGGGAGGGGCATGAAGGATGCAGGGGGATAAAGGGGAGAAAAAGAATGGGACAACTATAACAGCATAATCAATAAATTATACTTAAAAAATAAACTGCATTTATATAAGCATGTATATTTATACTGTTTTAAGTATAATATACATAATAAAAACATTTGTAACTTACATAACAAATTTAATATCTTTACCAGATTAAACCATACAAATCATTAAAAATATATTAAATTTCCATTAGAAAAGGTGAAAATATTAATCTTTACTACTCTTCTAAAGTGTAAATTAAAACAAATAAAAATGTACTACTTTCAACCTATGAAATTAAAGTTTTGTTTTATTTTTTAATGAAACTGCCTATGGTTGTTGAGGGAATTATGCAATAGTTTCTCTCACTATTCATGAGAAAATAAATTACACAAACTTTCCAAAAATAATATATTTCCTTTGGTATATTTATTTACTTTGAGGACTATATTCATATGTATAAGAATGTTTATTATAACATTATTTATAACATAAGAATAAAATGTTGGAAACAATGTAAAAGTCTGAAAATATAGGGAGACAAATAAATTATAGCAATGTGATGGAAAAATGACTAATACACAAAAGTCACAGCAGAGTGGAATAAAGCAATGGAAAATTATAATGATATTTTATATTAGAAAAGACAGGTATCAAACTATTTTCACAACAATGTTCCATTTAAAAATAATTTTTCAATGGTCAATTGTGTTTGTATGTATATATTAAAGGCATACAGAAAAGTGGTAAAAAGAAATATCTACCATAAAATATTCACAGCAGTTATCTCTGGGTTTTTAGATTGTGGATCATTGTATTACTGTCCACTAAAATTTTCTGCAATTTCTCTTTTTCTATAAGAGTAGGTATCACTTTTACAATCAGTAAAAGATTAATTTACTGAGTTTTAAAGTGTTCTGAGTGATTCCAATGCGCAATGGCACTTTAAAAAATGTGGAGAGAGATATGAATGTTTTTGATTGTCTCAGGAAGCCCACAGACCAGGTTTAAGGATAAGATGCCATGGACATGAACGATTTAAAAATACCACATGCCACGAAAGAGGCCCATGTGGAAATCTGGGGAAGAGAGGAAGCTCCCCCCTGGTTGAGGAGGCTCAAGGAGGGTTAGGAAGGCCCTGCTTTGTGCGTACTTAAGCACATAGCATTATAACTGGAAAAGAATATGCCTTCTCTGTACATTCTCCATTGTATGCATGCATGCCTGTGTGTACACATGCATGTCCACGTGCATACATGTGTGCCTGTGTATACATGCATGCCCACCTGTATACATACATGCTTGTGTGTATACGTGCATGTCCGTGTGTGCATGCATGTCCACCTGTGTGCGTGCACGTCCATGTGTGCATGCCCGCCTGTATGCATGTGTGCCTGTGTGTGCCCGCACATGTCCGTGTGTGTGCCTGTGTGTGTGCATGTGATGTGTGTACATGCATGCCCATGTGCATGCATGTATGTGCTTTTAATCAAACATGGAACAAGGTTTCTTGGAAAAGGTAAATAATTATATGAAAGAGCTCCTTTTCCACATATATTATAGGTCTCACTACATAAATCTAGGTTACTTAATTTTCAGTCAGAAGTTTGTATTTTTTTAATTGATAACTAAATTCTTTTTCCTCGAAAATGAGAAGTGTTCTGCTTTGATGGCCATAGGAAGTTGCTACTTAAAGTTAAAAATATTATATGCACTTATTTTGCATATTAATTATAAAAACCATATATTAATTAAATGTGCTAAGTGCATTCTGGTGGCTCTGAGAAATCTAACGTTTTCACAATTTATATTATGGGGAAAAAAACTCCAACAACTCCAAGGTACCAAATACCCTTAGGTTAAAAACAGAATCACTCTCTTGTAACTAAGGAAAGAGCCACACTAATTTTTGTGAGTGCAACAGAATAGTAAATAAATGGGAGATGGCCCTGTAGTGATGTCTGCCCCACGAGTAAAGGCTCATACACGTCAGTGTACTGGTTATCCACTCCAAGGTTGGTCCACGGCCAGTTTCCGTCCAATGAGCGCTTCTCGATCAACTGTGCCAAACACATTGTGCTGGCCTCTGGGAGTAGAAAAGAATTGGGGTGAGATGTTTCAGGTCTGGGTCGGCTAGGTCAGTTTCTTGGAGGAGGACTTGTGTGCAAAAGATTTATTAAAGAAATGCTCCTAGAAAAGTAATTTTAAACAAAGAAAACAGGGAGAGGAAGGGAGATAGGTGATGAAAGAAGCAAGGAAGTACAGGTCTCAGGCAGATGCAGGGCCGGGTAAAACGCTACTGGATGCCTTCAAGGGTCTCCGGGATGTGTTTGCTCCAATAGATGCAAGGGTGTGTCAGTCAGTCACCCCAGGGCAGTTTTCTACGTTCTCTCCTTGGAGAAAGAGAAGAGCATTCACAGGGGGCCCTTGGAGGCAGGGACCTAGGTGGAGGTGCCGCAGGATACACTCCAGAAAGCCTTGTGGGCAAGACAGGGAGGAGATGGATTTAGACACACTCTTCATCCTCAGACTGATTTGAGTCAGCAGTGCCCTCGGAGAGAAAAGGCAGAAGCTGAGAGGGAAGACGATCCCAGCTTGGGCAGAAGACTGAGTTTCTGCTCTGCTCCCTTCATTGCCAAGTGTGCTCCTCCCTGACACATTTCTGTTCTTCTGCACAAGGACCACGCCTACCTTATAGGTTAGTTTTGACCCCCCATGAAGATGAAGTACATGTACACACTTGATAAGCTGTAAAATTCTATATAAACAAGTAATATTATGATACAAGGGCGACAAAGAATTATGCGGAGCCCAATAGGCATTGTGGGGGCAGAATTTCAGTTGGTATTTAAAGGATGAATAACATTTTGTGAGCACACTGGGAGCAGAAGAGAGAATTTCCAGTAAAGAGGACATTATCAGGAAGACCCAGATGTACGGATGCAGGTGTCTGTCTGACTTCCCTCCAGGCCTCCTCCTCTGCTTATTCAGCCCTCTGTTGATGGGACCACCGCTCTGCTCTGACCCTGTGTGCTTTGTAGTCATTCTCCACACCTCAGGACCACTGCCCCTCTGGTCCCCCTGCCTGGAGCTCCCAGGATCTGTAGGACACACTGACCCATTTCTGTCAAGGGCTTTCCTCACAGGGCACTACCCTGAGGGGCCTTCCCAGCCTGCAGCCAAGGCCTGGGCAAAGCTGAATTGAACACGCAGCCGCTGGAGACTGGGTTAGACCTGAAACGGAGGAGATTTTGTGGGCACAATACTACCTCTTGGGTTATAATCTGCTCACATTTCCCTTCTGGCCAACAGCTGAGAGTTTAGAACAGTTTCTAGGTCAGTGATATTTACTAAGTATATATGATGCTAGGTGGGTCCTGGAAATATTGGGGAGCACACCATAAAATATATGATTGTCTAACCATACTTAAAACTAATAGAAAATAATATTGAATGCAAATTGTAACTGAAATAAATTCAATTTAATTTAAAAATTGGAAAAGATCTTACGAAACAGATTTGTTCTAAATAGCATGAGTATGCAATCACTTTTGGCATATAAAGAAATTTACTAGCATAGTTAAGTGTGTCCAGAGAAAAAATAATTACACCCATCATACAAGCTTCTCTTTGTCCCTTTGTTTACAGTGAAAGCTTGTTCTTTGAGAATTTGTCTTTAAACTCATCTGAATACATTAAATGCACAAATATTAAACTTATGTAAAAATATTTGTACCCTTAAATATGAAATATGATGACACCTTTTAAATTAAGGAAACACATTCCGTGTAACCAAATATATTTTAAAATGAATTTTAAATATGTTGTGCATATAACATGTACTCTATTGAGGTATACGTGGAGTTTATGATCCCAAATGACAAGTATTGCACGAATGTAAAAATATTGTACATAAAACTTTTCAATTATAAAGTTATTTAATCATGGTAATAACTGATACTTGAGTATCTTCATGATGTACATTTGGGTAGCACCTTACAAAGGGTTTTCCTTACTACTTACTGCTCAGCACAGCCCTGAAAGTAGTTAACTTGAGGAAACTGAAGTTTGGGGCATTGAAATAATGTGCTAAAGGTCGGACAGCTAAGACATGCCTAAATCAGAACATAAACCAATCGGCAGACCCCCAAGCTGGCTTCTTAGATCAGTGTTATACCGTGATTTATAGAAATTACTTTTAGATATATATTCATCTCCTCACAGCTTAACTATTAGTTCATAACCTAAAACATGAGTGGCAGGGATCAGAGCAAAGCAAAGGAAACTCTGTTGGAAGAACAAACACTTTATTTTATACCACCCTCGTCCTTGACCTTGTGCCTCAACATTCAGCTGGACCTGTCACCAGTCACCTCCACCGAGGAATGTTTGTTACTACGCAGACCTTTCCTGCTTAGTCCTACACGCATAATGGTTTATGCATAAACTTGAAAATGTGGATCTTGCTGTCTTCACCCTTTCCATTTTTAAAAATAACATAGGTGGCATTTAAAAATTTTAGATGCCTTTAGGGATGCTCTACATTTAGTGTAAAATCTTTATAAAGCCATTAATTTTTACATTTTCACACGGTATAGCTTGCCAGCTAATCTGCTCATTGGACCAGATGAACAAAGAGAAAAAATTGAAAGTTGTATTCAAGTTTTCAATGAGTACTCTGTAATAGGTTCGAACAGGGTTAGGGTTTTTGCTAACCTCTGTTAAAATATCAATAATCAGCCACCCTGCTTGGATTGCTCCCCTTCTCTAAGCCTGTACCTGAATCCAAATCAAATGTAGCTGCACCACACCCATGTGGGGTCCAGACTTACAGACCCCGAAGCAGGACTCGTGAATCAAAGCTAGACTTTGAAATCATTTCATTGATTACTGATATCTTTCTTTGAACAGGAATAGAAAGGAGAAATAGTGACCCTTGCCTAGAACCAGAATCTCACACTTATTTGCCAAACCTATGTCCTAATCTCAAATGTTCATTTCCAAAACAAAAACAGTACACAAGACAAGGAAGCCCCCCATGACCTGGAAGTCACTTGGCTTTGTTTACTTTCCGTGGCTGTGAACCAGTGACATTGGGCATTTCCCGTACTCTCATCAAACGTTCATCTACCAGCAAAAGTGGGCTTAGTCTGAAATCTGGGAATCCGTGCCAGGAATTTCAGCATTGTTAATGTGCTCAGCCTTTCATCACTCCCTGGGTGACTGTGGCCAGCAGTCTCTGTGCATTGGATGTCAGCTGACCTCCTGGAGCCGACAGTAGACCTGATGCCGTGGATAACATTGTGTCTGAGAGATACAAAGGACTGAAGTAAAAATGCAGACCGCCCTGTCAGTCGACAACAGATATTTTCACGTTGATGAAGATAAAAGTTCTACAGAAGCAGATGGGTTAGAAATAGATTTATTGTCAGTCATTTATTAATAGTATGAGACTACGTTATGTTTAGTCTTGGCTCCAGAAAGTCTTCTGGCTGTTTTCAGTGGTGTCTGACCTAACTTCAGTTTCCGAGGGACAGCAGATTCTTCCATGAGAACTACTCCTCTGTGCTAAGTGGGTATCTGTGAACTATCAATCATGTGTCCAATTATTTTGGCATAACATTTTCCAGGTCCTGCTGCATAGGAAGTATAACATGACTCCAGTGCCCCCCAAGACAGTTTGCGATCAAAATCTCATTCAAACATATAACCTGAACTCCATTCAGGTAAGAGGCGATAAAAGACGGATTAAGCGCGCTCCCAGAAATGTTTCCAACATAACCTCTGACATGAGACAATACGTACAGCCACAGAACCCCCGAGTCGCTTTCCAGATGTGGCTGAGGCTGCTCCTACCATCCGCCTGTGTTTACAGGACAGTTAACCGACATTCGCCATTTCTTGCATGTCTCCCACACCAGGACAAACTTGAGAGTGTCAGAGGTCAAGGCTTACCAACACGGTCGCAGCTCATTAGAGCTGTATGAAAAACGTTGGCTTGCACAAGAATTTTTCTCTCCGATCTAAATCTAGCCTATATGTTTAACAGCTGGTGAGTACAGCCTGCATGTCTCTTTGTCCCAATACAGGAAAAATCAGCTCTTTGCCATGAGATTAAACATAAGGCATTGGTAGTAGAACAAGGGAGCAGAGAGTGTAGACAGGGTCTTTCACTGGGAAAATTTGAAGAGTTTTATTCTATAAAAACTTTTGTAAATATTACCGCGAGTGACTGACTCTTCTTATCCCTGCAAAATATAGACAGACCACATCCTCTTGGGTCATCCCAGTGGAGACTGGGTCATCAGCAGGGTGGAGTAGGTAATCCCATTTTACATATTAATAAGTCAAATTAAAACAAAAAATTATTTGGAAAATTAGTAAAATACCTCTAAGTCAAACAGTGATGCTGTCAAAATTATTGAACATATATTACCCCACACATGGTGTTTTCAGTGCTACGTGGGGTAAAAGAGTGGCATCCTTACCACCCTTCTACTAAAAAGTTAATTTCTGTATTAATTGCTCTAGGAAGTCCCACCTCCATCCCGCTTTATTTATGACATTGGAAAGGGAATAAGATACCAATATGTACACCATTTCAAGTTATGTGGCATTCTCGTTTCATCCAGGACAAAATGGATAAATACCAATGGGCTTTTTTTCCTCTTTTCCACTGTACATTTTACGGTGGCTAAGAGCCTTATTTTGAGTATAAATGGGCACAATTTTCCCCTATACCTTCCAAAGTCATTTAATTCTTTCTCTAAGAAGATCATATTCTCATGGCTGAAAAGGGAGTTTGTCATCTGTTACATTATTTATCTGGAAGGAGTTTAACTGTGGAATTTTTGATGAGACCATCACAATATTTTTGCTTATGACTGTGCAGGGTTATATAAAAAATAATGACCTGACACAAGCTTCCCATCTAATATCATTACAGAAATCCTCTCCCAAGGCTCTTGGAGATAGCCCTTTTCCAGATTAGTAGCATATTTTTTCATGATAGGAGAGTTAATCCAAAAACTAGAGAATTTTAACCTTCTAATATGGATTTCAGTGGTACAAATCTTAGTGACAAGTCAGTCCAGCAAGCCTAAAGTGTAAGTCATCAAAAGAATGATTCAAATGAAGCCAGGTGCCGAGTTTTCATTCTACTGGCATATAAATTGTTGTGGCTGGAACAATAGGAAAGTCTCTGGGGCAGGACAATCTTACTATGCCCTTGGAGAGCTCTAGAATGTTAACAAGATCACTATTGTCCTCTTTGCAATGAATGTTCTGGTCTTTTGTGCGTTGGGGCCCGACAATCCCATGACATTTTGTGAAGGCTGCTGGGTGTGTTCACTGCTGACTTTGTTCAGACAAGGAACTGCAGCAATCTACAAATACTGTGGGTGGATATTGAAATTTAGGAGATACGTACGACAAGGAATGAATTTTACTACATGTAAAATTTTAAAGAAATTACATTTTAAAACCAAAAGAACCTATTTGGCTCTCTGAATACAAATAGTCATCTCCCGTCAGAGCATTTTCTGAAGTCTGTTTGCTGATGCTCTCTCTCCACCAGAATCTGTTTATTGAGCTTTTATGAAGTGAGGACACTGCTCCATTCTCTCTCTGTGCCTCCTCCCCACACACAACCACTTATACATGTGCTGTTTCTTAAACTGTCCACCTCAGCCCATTGCCTACTCTTGACTTCGATGTTCACCTTCTCACTCATTGGACTTGTTTGCACTGTGTAGATCCCAAAACTTCTTTGGAGAGCATCGAAATCTCTATCACAAACATGACAGTATCATTTGCTAAAAGACGAGAAAATTAAAATCATATCAAACATTCTATAAAGGAAGAAACTGCAGGGCTTTGAAATTTTGCTTTTCATTAAATGTTTGTATTTGAATTTTCGGAAGATTATCAGTGAGTATATTTCAGTCCTATACTTGAGCCCATCTGTTACCTGATTGACAACACATAGGTTAGGATGCAGCTTAACTTTCTGTACTGATTATGAACTTGGAGCCGCAAGTGGCACTAAGAACCTATTTCATGCAATATATTAGATTATGTCTGACAAGGGTGTACATGTGATGGGACAGATGGACTTTTGGCCATCTGGGAACTGGTAATCTAAAGGGAATACTAGGTTAACTGGCAAACACATCTCATAAATATTCATAAAATAGGTTTCCAAAGGATTCTATAATGGAATGTTAAAACCTCTATCTGCATATTTTTAAAAAGAAAAGCTTATGTGACTGTATTGGAGAAGAAGGTGTGTTTGGGTGTGAATGAAGGTAGATTGTTGGGTATCAGAATTTCTGCCATTTTGTATTCAGTCATGTTGCTGTTACTTGAACACACTTCGAGTTTCACAGTTTGGGGATATGCTATAGCGTAATAACTTTGCATCAAAGAGGATATCTATAAAGTGAGGCAACAGTGCAAAGTATAGGATTTTACTTTAAATTGCAAGAAACAAGCATGAAAGCAAATATGTGACTTTTTTGAAGCACAGAAACTCAGGTACTTCCTACGCATCTGAGTAGCAGTGGACTATGCTGTATCGAAAACACTCAAACTCTGTCTCTTCTTCCCTGTATCCTCCCACTAAGCCACCCCACTTCTTGTAGGAGCTTAGTCCTTTAGTATGAAGCTTGGCTGTTGAGATTTGAAGTCCATGGTCGTATGGATGGTACACATAAAAATCAATCTCTAGGCACCTTAGAAAATGAGAGCCATTGCTAGTGTATACAGAATGTCCAGTGTTCCTCCTCGGTCACGGGTTGGCCACTGTGTTCTTCTGCATTTTAGCTATTGCTTTAAACACTCAAGCCAGCAAGCTTCACATGAGGTGACAAATACCAACCCTTCTGGCTACGTGTGAGCTATCTCAGCTCTCTAATTAGGTGCTGGTAGTCCGGACTCAAATTCATGCTGGCAAGCGTGTGTTTTCATCCCCCTTAATTTGGACGCTGGAATAGCTCCGTAGCCACCTTACTTGGAAAGGCTTCATGTCATGTCATGTCACTGTGTGTGCCTCCTGCGCCGGCACGCTTCACTCAGCTGAGAGCTCAGCCCTGCCATTTCCTGAAAAATGACATGCACGACAACAACAGAATACTTAGAGATAAATCTAACCAAAGACAAACAAGACCCTCATAACGACAGTCATGAAACTTTCCAGAAAGTCATCATAGAAAACATAAATAAAAAAAATGTAAGAAGAATCAATATTGTAAAATTCTCCCAACGATAATCTATAAATTAAATGCATTTCCCTCAAGACTCTAAAAATGTTTTTCATGAAATTGATAAACAGTTTAAAATCCCTGTGAAAGAACAAAATACTTAGACTACCCAGGACTGTTTCCAAGAAAAACATAAATGGAGGATTTTCTATATTACAATCAAGGCCTACAATAAAGCCATAGTAATTAAAGTGAAAACATCAGTACTAGTATAGGCAAATACTCCATTGTTACAGAGAGCACAGCATGGAAACCAAACCACATGCAAATGAGAACTTTCAAATGTGGCAGAGATGGCATTGCAAATCGATGGAGAAAGCACTAATCATTAAGTACATTAATGAGGCAACTGGTCACACAGAAAACAATAAAACTGGATCTCCGCCTCACACCATACACCGAAATTCACCTCAAAAGGACTTAGACCTAAGTATGCATGATATTTTTAATAAGCACCCACTTTAATGATAAATACTTCTAATATAAAGTAAAACTATAAGACAGTGAATAACTTTATGGTATAACAGTAGAAAATTATTTCTTCGGATGTAAAAGCATATACAATGAATACAACATTATTAAATAGCAGTTCGCTGAAAAGAAAAAGTTGAACTTGAACTTTCCTGAATTTGTAAAAGACATCAAAGAAAAAGAAAGTCATTTATGAAAAAGATATGTGTAACCAATATAACCAGTAGAGAAAGCGCTGGGATATAGAGCATAAACAAGCTCACCTACACAGCCATAAGAAAAATACGAAGAACCTGCAGAGAACTTTTCAGCAATCCAAAAAGAAAAACCTAATTTGGATGGAAACAGTGTAAGACAATGGGAATTGCCAGTGGAAGTGTAACTCAATGAAGTGTTTCTGAAGAAAATTAAGCAATATTGTGGACAGTTTAATTCAGGAATACCCTATTGTCAAGCAATTTTACTTCTAAATAACGATCTTAGAGAATGGCTGTGCATGTCCCTAATAAAACATACAAAGAGATATTCATTATTATACAATTTGTAAAAACCAATTTAGAAGCAACCTGTCTTACAGTAAAAAATTAATGCTTATTCTTACACTTGAGTAGTAGTATAAGGCAGTTTAAATGAACAAACTAGTTCCATGAATATAAATGCATGAGAAACCTAAAATGTTTTATATTAAGAGAAACAACTATAAATAATGATGTTTATTTTATATAATAATATTTTATAAATTTAAAACAAAACAATAATACATATTGATTACAGACACGTACAGTTATTAAAAACACATAGAATAATGCACTTCCCTCTTGAGCAAGAGAAAGGTGAGAATAACAAGTGAGTTTTGTGTTATTTCTTAAAAAACATAAAAATAAAATTAAGAAAATACAACAAAATTCCGGGGTTCTTAGTACTTTATCTTTGCTATAAGTATGTACGATAGGTGATATCAGTTTTAGTTCAAAAGTTTAAGAATTCACATACTAAAAAGAGGATAGAAAAAATATTTATTTAGAAATAAATGACAAAGAAAGTCCTACATATCAGAATGAAGTCTTAATGCATATGACACTGACTAAAAGTTAAACTGACTGACAATCAATGAAATAAACATTCAATTTCCTACAGAAGAAAAGGAACAATAACTTAAATTCACGGGAATGAAATCATTGTAAAAGCAGAAAAGAATTACTTAGAAAGGCAAAGAAGAGCAGACCTTACTAACAAATTAAAACTTACATTTTAAAACTTAAAAGAATAACACAATAAGCAAAACCCCATTAAATATAATCAAGATAAAAAGAATAAAGACCTGAGTTTAACAGAATAAGGAGAAGGAGGAGGAGGAGGAAAGGGAGGAGGAGGAGGAAGAGGAGGGAGGAAGGAGAGAAAGGA
>PVKM010015428.1:0-28065 GCA_004027735.1 Carollia perspicillata
TTGCTTGCTGCGCTCTATAAAACCCCTGTAGTCTGTAAGCCAGGCGCGACTTCCATTTTGGAGACTTCGGTCTCATTTGGGAGACTTCGGTCTCATTTGGGAAGTTCGCCCCTGCGCAGGTAAAGCTTGGCCAATAAATTTAACATCAAACTGATCTCGGTGTACGGAGACTCTTTTGCTCGCATTTGAATATAACATTCATCACTCCAAGATCATGGGTAAATCACAAAGTCATGCTTTGTGGAGACATTCCTTTTTTTAAAACTTGAAATAAGTCTGTACTAACAATTGTCTTTTGAAACAGCTAAGTAACTTACAGGTGCATTTTAAATTGCTTATAATCTGTGCTGGCTGGAATTTCCCTGAGATTTGAGAGACTGGTTTCTGTGAACCAAGGCCGTGGATAGATGTCCAATTTGCTGGAAAGTGGGCGCCCCCTTGTGGACCATATAACACCAAAGACAGATTTCTGTCAGGAAGTATGGAACAGTCTGAGGTTCCAGGGTTGTCCAACCTGCGGCCAGCAGGCTGCGTGCAGCCCAGGATGGCTGGGAATGTGGCCCAACACACAATCCTAAATTTACCTAAAACATTATGAGACTTTGTTGTGATTATGTGTCACGATGTATTTAATGCATGGCCCAAGACAACTCTTCTTCCAGTGTGGCGCAGAGATGCCAAAAGGTTGGACACCCCTGGACAGTAACCCTCACCAATATGCACACTGAGTCCCCAGCGTTGAATTATGAAAGCAAATAAAAGTGGGTGGTAAGTTTATTCAAGACATCAGATAACCTTAGAATCTGAGATGTTACGTCATCAAGGTGTGCCATCATTTTACAGATAAGGAAATCAATGTTCAAAGAAATTAAGTATGCTGTTCTCAAATCATAAACCATCACAGGTCTGAGGTCCTGCTAAGAATTTAAGAGCTTCCATGAAAACAGCATTAACATGCTGCGTGTCCATAAGAGACCACGCAGAGTCACGTGACAAGGGAGCCACATACATGTAGGGTGGCAAATGTAAACATCTTTTAGTAATCCCTACTGTTGCTCACTCCTTGGAACTTCTTGAAGTTCCTCACCCTACACAGAGCGAATTGGTAGGAGGTTACCGAGGAGGCCGATGCAGACCCAGAAGGGAGTGGCCCTAGTGACCAGGATGGGATGGGGACTATTGCGAAGCAAACAGTTTGGAGAGTTGTCTATGAGGGTGAATCCCCATAACATATTGAGATTGATTGCTATGGGAAGGAAGAAGCAAGAATGGTTCCTAATTTTCTGGTTTGGGGCAGTTGGGTGAATGGTAACTGAGGTAGAGAATAGGAGTGCAAGAGCAGGCTTGAACGGATAAACGATGGCTGAAAAAGTGAACAGCTGGCTTGTCTACACGTTTTTTTTTTTTTGTTTTTTTTTTAGGACTAGAACACATAGTTGAAATGCTCATGTGTGTGTGCATGTGTCCACATGAGTGTTTACTTGATAGCGAGGGGATTAGAGAGAGTCCACGCCTGGCTCCCAAGTGTTGCTGAGACATGAAAATGAAAAGTTCAAAGGCATAATGGGAAGCTTTGTTCTTCTCTGTCTTATTTTTGCCAGTAAACATTCATAATGCCCCCATTTAATACACAATACAATACAATTAAGTGGCTCTAAATTATATAATAAGTTCATTTGGTTTTAATTGCAATCACTTATTGATTCCTTGTTTGATGTTTGTTTATAACATAATTTCATTGGTGGGCAACTCATGAGGCCTGGTTGGTCTCTTTATCCACAGTCTAGGTAATTAGACTCTGAAAATTTCAGATGCGTTATACCCTTGGGAAGGGGGCTATATGTTAGATTCCCTGGCATAAAATATCGTTCTTACTAGGGGGTTCCAAAACAGAGAGAAGACTGCGGAACACTGGGCAGAGATTCTGTAAAGCCGGAGGTACACGAACCGAGACAGACCATGACGAGCACATCTTGAGGCCTTGAAAGGCTGCGCAGAGCATCACAAGTCACACTTGAGGGACAGCCACCGATTTTCCCTCTTGTAGAGTCAGGGGCATAAAGCTGATATGAAATAGGCTGTGGCAGAAGACAGAGGCAAATTTAAAAGTTAGTTGCCACTTATGGTGTGTCATTGTAGAAATTATTAACCTTTCCCTTCTCGTCTGTAACATAGATGATGGTGATGAGACCCACGTGGCATTAGCCTGCTTAAGCCGCTTTAACAAAAGTGCAGAGTGGATGGTATAAATAATGCACATGTATTTCCTCACTGTTCCGGAGCCTGGGAAGTCTAAGATCAAAATGTTGGCAAATTTGGTTTCTGGTGAGAGCTCTGTTCCTAGCCTGTGGGTGTCTGCCTCTTGCTACCACCTCACATGGATTGTCCTGGATTCGTGCTCGAGGAGGAAAAGAGTGAGCTCCCAGGTGTCTCTTCTCATAAGGATCAAGGCACCACGCTTATTACCTCATTTCAGCCTAATTAATTACCTCCACCATCTCCGACACCAAAGCTTAATTATTTATTTAGAGGCCCAGACCTCAAATGTAGCCTCTCCTGGTTGTTAGGGCTTCAACGCATGAATTTGGTGGTGGGGTGGGGGAAACACATTCAGTCCATAATATACGACAAAGGGCTTGAGTCAAGACTGAGCAACATAATGATGCTAAAAAAAAAAAAAAAAAGGCTCTGTTCTGGAGGCAGCATACAGGTAACAAAAGCTGACCTCTTTTGCTCTTAAGAGACCTGTCCTGTCTCCTGTGCTCATAACCATTATTCCATTTGAAGGGTCTGCTGTGGGAAACTTATTTTGCCACTCTTGTCAAATGCATTCATTCCTGCATGATTACTGTCTCAGCTAAAGACGTCCACACTGCTTGGTTTTTGTGACATGCTTTCAGAGGGCCGGGGAGTGAAGATCCTTTGTAATTGCACTTCTTCAAAAGAAGTAAAACAACTCAGTACCTTTTGACTCAGCCATTCTACTTATTGGAATTTGTTCTAAGGCAATAACCTTTGAGATATGTATAATTGCAAATGCAGTATATTTACGGTAGCATTGCCTGTGCTAAGCAAAATCAACTAAAGCGACTCTAGATCCACACAGGCTTGGCTAGTTAAACTCATTACACTCGCTGAATGGAATTATATGTCGTCACTGATAAGCATGTTGTTGAGAATATCTATCAACATGGAAAAACATTTACAAGCCAGCCTCTAAACCTGATGTAACTAACATTTTTATGAAGAAAATTAAGCATGGGAGAGAAATCTAGCAGTTGTTATTTTGCAGTGGGATTCAAGTTAGCATTTTCCTGCTGTGTTTTCCAGTGTTGTTGGTTTTTTGCACTGGATAACTATTAATTGTGAATATAGAAAAACTTAGTAAACATTATTTTTAAACATGGGGTTTCTGAGGGCCCACAGTGTTTTTGATGGGGTTTTGCATTGGTGAAAGCCTGTTGGGGGAGGGTTGAGCACTGATGAGCATATTCTCAATAGGAATAATGTAGGAAAAATAAATGCCATTTTATCTCAGTGGCTCCATGAAAGCTCTAGCAGTCAAAATTTCAGTGGATAAAAATTTACATTACTATAAAAGATGCATATGTAAATAAAAATAAAAGAAAACTGTGTATGTCAAGAGTGGGACTTACGGTGATTTTTCTTTTCTTTTTTATGTTTTAATTTTTTAAGATATATGTATGTATGTATGTATGTATGTATTCATTCTTAGAGAAAGAGGAAGGGAGGGAGAAAGACAGGGAGAAAAATATTGATGTGTGAGAGAAACATCGACCAGCCCTGACAGGGAACCAGGCCCTCAACCCAGGCATGTGCCCTGACTGGGAATTGAACCAGTGACTCTTTGCTTTGTGGGACAATGCTCAACCAACTGAGCCACACAGGTCAGGGCTCTTCTTCACGTTTTTAAATTCTAAAAATATATTGGATATATTTTAATGTTATGAACACTTTTTTTCTAACCCAATAAGTAAAGAGGCCAAACTCCAAGGTAAAGTTAAATTTTAAGGCCTAGAGGACAAGTAACGTGCAATGTTCTTGGTTTCTCTCTCAGCATTCGACAGGGGCCGAAGTGCATATTGGTGACTGGCTAAAATACTGGCTGGATGGTTAACATGTCAAGATGTATTATTTGTGGTACTCACATTTCTCCTTAGTGTGACTGGTCTCAAAATTGGTAACATTGAACTGTAAAATAGAATAATTAAAAATTGGTGGCCTAAGAATTGCTTTCAGAATTGAGATGAGAACATTTCTGCTTTTTCAGGAAAAGAGCCAGCATCACATAAATAGATTACTGGATGAGAACCAAGAAGCTTTTCTAAACATGCAGCCAGCCATCAATGGCGTATTTTGTTCTGTGACCGGGCTCCATGGATCACCCTCAGCATTTGCCTCTCCTCTGATCCGACAGGGGACACGGACTTGTTAATTATGCAGGGATGTGTGGTCATTGGCAAAAGCTTCAGAAGAGGATGTTTCCATCTGCTCAAGCACTTGAAGATCCAAATCCAAAGCAGATGGTCGGGTCTTCTCTAAAACATCCTGCCCCAGGACTATGCAGCCCCGTCTTAGCCTCCGAGGCTGCCCTTCCTACAAGAGACCAAACCCCAAAATGTTATGAAACCTGTCACATTAAATGCACTCTAGGCCTCTATGAATTCAGATGGAATGGTCCTCAGTGAGGGAACAATAACAATGCAGTTGCATATTGACACAGCTTTTAATACATGGTGAAGTCTTTCTCCGACACTTTTGAAATTCTCTTGACCTAGTAATAAAAGAGGCAGAAGGGTTCTGATTAGCCCCGTGTTATAAAAGCAGAAACCAAAACATACACTCAGTGTTTCGACCAACGTCATGTGATATGGCAGGGAAAGATGTGGGGGTGGACCCCAGGGGCACTAATTTTTAAGTCAGCTTTATTGAGGTGTAATTTACATACAATAAAATTTACCAGTTTCAGTTGTGCAATTCCTTGAGTTTTGATAATCTTATAGTTACATAACCATCAACACAATCAAGGCTTAGAATATTTCCATCACCCCCCAAAGTTTCCTCTTATTCTTTGTAGTCAGTCTCCTCCCACCCCCGACTCTGGGCCTTGGCACTGCTGATCTGGATTCTGTTATTGTAATCTCACCGCCTTCTGTCTTATATATATGGAATCACATGGAAATGAGATTGTATTTGGCTTCTTTCACTTAGTCTGATGCTTTTGAGATTTGTCCATGCTGTGTGTAACTATAGTTCTTTTTTATTGCTCAGTAGTGTTGCCAGGTGACAATATTTTATAGTGTGTTCTATTCTAGTAGGAGTCCATTGTGATCTATAAATAGATCATGATTTATTCATCGATTCACCTGTAATCCTTCTTTACTTTGGAGTCTACCAAAATGCTGGTGGGTGCCTGCCTTTCCGTGGTGTTCGCCTCCGTCTAAGGTCCATGAAGGCAAGGGCGGTGTCTGTTTGGTTCATGGCTGTTTCTCCAGGGTCTACTACAATGCCTGGCCCAGAGGATGGACTCGATAAAAATTTTACAGATGAATTCACAGATGAACAAATAAGTGAATGACTATACTATGTCACTCTAACTAGTGAACTAAGAATGAAGCCTGCTCTGGAAACAGGAAAAACATCATTAAGCTGTTTTCTCCATTTTGATATTTTTTTTAGGTTCAGGGTACCATATTGGGTATGGCAGAAATAGGTTTACAGTTGTTTGTGTGAAGATAATATAATAATAGATAATAATACAAGAATAAGGTCTTTGTTTCATGTATTCACAACTGTAAACCTACTTTTGCCCTACCCTGTACGTAACCTCTCTGGGCTGAGTCTTTCATAAAATGAGGGTGACAGTTTTTTCCTAATGGGATTGTAATGGGAATTCAATGAAATAGCTTATGCAAAACATGTTCTACCATACCTGCCAGGTAATAAGTGCCCGATAAATCATCTGGTTGTTAGCACATAATTGCTATTATTTGAATAAGAAGAAACAGCATTCCAGGTAGGGATATTTTTAGGGAGTCAGCAAACTGCTCTTCCCAGAAATTCAACTGAAAAACCAGGGTGTGGCTAGTTTTCTTCCTTTCCTATTGTGTCGAGTCCTTTAGCCCATCTATTCGCAGGCCATCAGTGGCTGACATTCTCCCTTGCATGTTTGTGCAAAGCTATCCTCTTTAGTGTGTGATATGTGGCATCGTTTTGGAAAGTGGCTGCCCCAGTGGTCGACCCACTCCCACCATTGGTATTAGAAGATAAACTTACGTTTAAAAAATTGATTCACCGTGTGAATGAATGTAAACAGACCTGCTACTAATTTAGGAAGCCTTCTTAGCTAGTCCACTTACTTTGACCAATTACCCCTAGGATTTCCAATAATGCCCCCAATGTTTGCTATTCTACTACTTCATCCTTGCACTAAGCTCAGATAATGACCCTGAACGGGAACTGCTGGCCTCTTGCAGAAAAGAATCGGCTGTACCAAAAACAATTTTGAGATTTTTCAAAAGGAAACGGGATTACGAATCTCACTTATTTCCTAAGAGGGCTGAACCTCTTGTTCTCTGGATCACGTTACGTGTGTGACTTACCACCATCTTGTTCCCATTAAATGACCTCAAAACTGAAGGACCTCTCCCAGGACAAAGAAAAATCCCAAACCAAGCAACACTCATTCTTTCTCCAACACCACCTCTTTCCTGTCTGCGCCTGCCTCCCCGCACCTGCAACAGCACCTCTGGCATTATTCTCTCTGACTAACACTGCCTCCCTCCTTAAAACACTTTTAGGATCCAAGAATCCTTAGATGACCAGGAAGGTCTTTATACCTAACAATTAAGTGTTCTTTTTGCTATTTAAACCAGTGTCCTTGTACCCTTAACTCAGGGACAGGAGTGTCGAAATACATTTCTAGGCCCAAGATAGAGCCACTCCGGCAGGGTGCCACCTCCCCAAAACCAAGTTTCATGACCCTGTAAAATGCTCTGCTTGACCAGAAAGGAAGTATATCCAGTCAGCCAATTCCCAAACGCCACGACAGCTCTCAGATCTATACAATATTTATTTTCTTGTTCCTTCATCTTTCTAAATAACATTATAGGACCTCAGCCAGTCATGCCCTGTGACTCAGTGCAAAACTTCTAACTCAGTACAAAACTTGCTTTTACACAAAATCCCTCAGGAAGAGGTCTCCACTGCTTGTGAGGCACGGTACTGCCCCAGTCCAAAGGTTGTTTTCCCTTGAATAAAGAACATCAGTTTCATTATTCAATTGAGTTAGTTTGTCATTTGAGAGTAGAGAACAACTAGGCCTCTTCCTCTTTAGAATTACATTTCCTTTGGGAGAAAAGCCCATCCCAATTTTGTCTTCCCTTCGCTCCTTTCATCATTCCTCTCAGACACCCTGGTCAAACATGGCCTCTGGGGCATTGATGACCCTTGTCATTAGCAAAGGTTAGAGATGTTCCCTGAAATCAGAGGGTAATCTCGTAGCTCTCAAAGGAGTCAGCTTCAATTTCAGGTACTCTACGAGGGTTCGACTAGTAGAAAGAGAACAGGCAAAAAATGAAGTAAGCTTCTTTTCTGATTCTCCCTCACTCCATAAAAGATAGGCACAGTGGGGCTGATACAGAAAACAAAACATGGACCTTGCCCAGCGAAATGCATTATCTTCCTTTTATCTGCAAAGCCATAAACCCTTCCAACCTGGTATTTAAGGCACCAGTTTATGCCAAGGATTGCAAATAAATGGTGACTAATTAACACCTGCAATCAAGATCATAAACAAAATCACCAGGGGCAACTCGTGCCTGCCGAAGACCTATGCTCCCAGTGGCAGAGGTTCTGGTGAACAAGGAGTGAAACAAGGAGTGTGCTGCGCAGTTCTGTGTTCCCGTTGCCTGTCTTTTGCCAGGAGGCAGTTGTGTGTGAATAAGAAGAGCTGCAGTTGATTGAGTGCTTCCTTTGTTTCTGGTACCTGTGCTGTGCATAGGTCATCCCACTGAATCCTTATGTCAGCCCCACCACAGGAGCACCACTACCCGTTTTGCACGTGGAAAGCAGGTGCTCAAAATGCCACCGTTATTGAGTGCTAGAGGTGGGATTTAAACTGCTGTTACCTGACTCCAAAGCCGTCATTACAGTATATTGTTCAGATATGTTTTAGAAGGAAGGGAAAGATAAAATCACATCTGGAGGCAGGGGAACGTGGAGAGAATTAAACAGCCTCACTACTGCCTGTTTGAAATACTAACTAACACCTGAGCTCTAGTAAGGAGGGGTACTAGAGCAAGAGTGGGGAGGCTGAAATGCTCCGCCACCCTCCTGGGTTCATTCAGCTGGTCTAATAGTTAAATTAGCATGGAACAGATTGACAAGGGGACCGAACTTAATTACATACATACACATGGGAACCATGCCAACATGAGAATGTCAAAGACCCTACACACATGAATGTTTCCAAGACAGAAAGGGAAGTGAGGTATATAGACATCCTGAGCTAAGGATGAGGTAAGGCACCTTGGGGCCTCAGAAGGTCATGGCAGGACAGTGAGAAGAGCAGATGTTCAGTAATTAGTAGTTTGCCCTGCCCTATAGATAGGTAAAAATATGTTATCTCTGATCATCTCTTACTATGGGCAAGGCCCTTAATTCAAATTCTTAAGGGAGAGGTAAAATTTTCCCATGAGCCTGCAGGGTCTTGATTGCCTTCAGCTCAAAATAATTCACATGCCAAAGTGGTACATCTTGGGAAGGACTCTCTTGAATTTCCACTCAAGAATACTGCCTTTTTCTTTAGAAAACAACATAATAGAGTCTTAAACCCTACTTTCTGGTCTCTAGAGTTATCACATAATTTTTGTCATAATTATTTCAGAATTTAAATAGACTTAAATAATGCACTAAAGAAATAAAACTCTCCTGCATTTTATTGTGCTTTTTAGAGCCAATTATTCTCATTAAAGTTGATGTTTATCAAGTCGCTCCTCACCAATTTTTTTTAAATCACAAAGACTGTATTTGCTAACTCAAACCTAAGCCATTTTAGCTGTCGAGCAAGTTCAGATTCTTTTGGAAACCACTGGTGGCTTCCAGGGGTTAGAGGGTCTCGAGTGTTAGGGGTGCAGAAGAGGCTCTGCACCCTCTTCTACAGCCTCACCCACGGTGCCTGGGATAAACGGTAATCAGTCAGAGCCTTCCTCTGCCCATCAGAAGGTGTTCCCCGCTGCCATGCCTCCTACTTTAGGTCAGGAAGCCCCGCTCTCTGCCTCCAGAAATGCTTTCCAGATGGAAGTGCTCTTCTGGCAACAGAATGGGCCCATCTGTCCTGCTAATGGGTCTGTGGTGGAGACACGAAGGCTCTAGACCTTGAGGATTGCTGATCACAAAGATTCTGATACCTCATGCATGCAAGAGCAGGAGTGTGGGTAAGTATATGCAGTGCTGTGCTGGGGCATGTAGAGCTCATGGTCGACATCTCTTTCCCATACCGCATTCAGTGGCCCAGTGTCAGTACCATGAAATTGATCGAGGTAGGAATATTTACACCCTGGAAATCGGCACATACTAAGAGCTGTTTTCTCAGAGAGCTGGTTGTTAAGGATTTATCTGCACATGGCTCAATATACCCCTTAATTTTTTTCCAGTATAAATGCATTTTTTTTCTGTTCTTTACTATTACAGAAACATACCACAATAAATATACCCTATTTTGTGTACCTGTGTGTGAGTTTCAACAGGGTATATACCTAGAAGTGTAATTCCTACCTTACAAACTATGCACATTTCAATTTATTAGAATTTCTCCTACTAACAGTATGGGGTTTTCAGTTTCGTCACACTCTTGTCACACTTGGTATTGTCAGCCTTCTTCATTAATGCCAAGCTAAGGTTAAGGTTGTTTCATTGTTATTTCGATTGATGTATTTCTGATTACTTGTGAGGTTGAACATCTTTTTATGTGTTTATTGGTCATGTGGGTTTTCTTGTTTCTGAATCTTGTGTTTATATTTTTTCCATCATTCTTTTAGATAATACCTCTCTCTCCCTCTTTCTTCTCACTGATTTGTAGGAATTCCTCTATATGACCTGGACAACTTACTCTTGTTCAGTTATATGTAGTACCAATGTTTTCTTCCACCTGTGGTTTGTTTGTTTTTTAAGATTTTATGTATTTATTTTTAAAGAGAGGGGAAGGAGAGGGAGGAAGAGAAACATCAATGCGTGGTTGTTTCTTGCACGCCCCCTACTGGGGACCTGGACGGCAACCCAGGCATGCGCCCTGACTGGAAATTGAACCAGCCACCCTTTGGTTGGCAGGCTGGCACTCAATCCACAAAGCCACACCAGCCAGGGCCAGTTTTTGGTTTGTCTTACACATGAAATCTCCGTACATGCTTGCATCTGTTTTGATACTCTATTTCATTCCACAGAGCCATTGTTCTTTTTTGACAATATCACACTCTCTACCATAACCTTATAAAGGTTCTTGATATACTGTTAAGGTGGTTTCTTTCTTCTTGTTTTTCCTTTTCAGAATTTTCTTATCTATATTTGGAGGTTTATTCTTTCATGTGAACTTTAGAAATCTTGTCAGTTTGTCAAAGTCCACAAAGTCTCTGTTGAGGGTTTTATTGGAATAATATCAAATTTACAGACATCAAAACAGTGACCATCTTTATTATACTGTCTTCTTGTATGTGTTTATATACATAAGTATGCATGTGTCTGTTGTATATAGGTAGATCAATCTTTTTTATGTCCTTTGATAACTACTTCATAACATTTCTGGAGGAATCTAATTCATTTTTATTAAATTTCAGTAGTTCGAAATCATTTTATAGATTATTTTATTTCTCCTGTAAATTGATCTTTTATCTCTTACATTTTATGAACAGTTATTGCTGGTATATAGAAATATTGTTGATTTTTATAAGCTCATCTCACTATTAGCTTTTTCAAACTTTTCTCGGTCTCTGGAACTTGAGCCTTTATGTTAAATTTAGTATCTGTCCTCAGAAGGGTCAGTGGCATTTTCATTGACTGCTTTTTTTTAACACTATTGTGCATATGCAAGGGTCAAAGTTTCCCATGCAATGGTCAGGGCAAGGTCCAAGAGGCATCTATCACCGGGTGTCTTTGCTAACATCTGCTCACTTGCAACAATGGTTCGCACTGGGTCTGCTTGCATTCTCTCTTTCATCTTGTTTTTTCCTCACATAGCAGCTGTATCGGTGAGTTGAATTCTGCCCTTCTGGGTCTTTAGAAATATTGATTCTAGTATATGTTATCCATTTCCTGTATATTTATTTTCTTTCAGATTAAGCACCATTCTAAAGGAGATGGTAAGGCTCAATTGAAGTGCATAGAGAATGTCTCTGAACTTTCTCTCTTTTGCTCAGCAAGACTAATTACAATTCTTCCCCACCCCCTGCCTTTCTAACAGTGCATGATGGAGATTTTGATGAACAGAAGGATATCTCGGAAATCAATTTAGGTGGGTTCAATTTCTGTATTATTAATGTCTTGAAATAATTTTAGATCCTGTGATAGAATTACTGGAAAGCTATTACCTTCATATTTTTACAGTATTGAGTAATTTGGGAGGAGAATTATTCATTGGTGCATCATTTGAATTTGTAAAGTTTCTGTAAAATAGAATTCTGGAGAAAGAATGATGATTAGATCAAATTTTCTAGGAGAAATAGTATGTACTTAATGGATCTAGAAACACATAATGAGATTGTTTTTCATAAATATTTCATTTTGCCAGTTTCCACTTCGAAAAAAGGAAAGAAAAATGGATGATTATTCTGTTCTTAAGAAAAATATTAGGAGTGTGCTGATGGTAGTATGTAGTTGGGGGGGAAACCCAGCCCTTTTACTGGGCGATCATATTCACCAGCAGCTGTTTACCTGGGACTTAGAGAAGGGTGCAAAGGTGTTTCCGATTTGACATCTTGTCCACAAACGCATTTCTTGAAGAAATCCATCAGTCTCCCTACTAAGAGGAGAGAGAAGCTTAGTAGTTATCATCTCTCCTTTTCCTTTTTTGTCCTGCTTCTAAAATTAAGGAGAAGCCTCTACATTTTGGGTGTTTTTGTTTGAGATGGGTGGGAAACGGAGGTATTCAGGTTTGGAGATACCTATAGTTTACAAAAGCTTTCATAGTTAATTCCATAGTTATTTATTTGTGTAATCCTGTAGTGGAGGAAAGAGCTATTTTCATGTTGCAGGAAGGGACAGCAGGCTCTTCAGAGTTGAGGTGACTCATCCAAGATCACAGATGGGTGTGATGGGGCTCCAGGTCTTCCAACTCAGCTCGGTGGAATGTGAAAACTACAACACTAAAATACCCCATACTGAGGGTTTAAACTTCTCCGACTTTGTCCCATTCACAGGGAAGGCAGGCTAGTTGATATTCAGTTGGAAAAGCTTGAGAATGACGGCATGGGCAAAACAAACAGCTCAGTAAGGTGAATGGGCGAATGGGTCCTGAGGCTGCAGAGTCAGGCAACAAATGACTGATCTCTTGTTAGACTCAGTAGTCAAGGTGTAGTGATTGGGAGATCTACTCCACTTGAAAACAGCCTGGGGTCAGAATTAGCATTTCCTAATCTCATCCTTATTTATCTAGTAAAAACCAGTTCTTTTATCTTAGAGCCATTTTTTACTCTTCACCACCTCTGAACTATGACCTCAAAGAAGAAAGTTTCCCATGTGTGACCTTTCTCTTTTTAGCTCATTCCAACCAAGCTGTCAGGATTGATCGGGTTAGCCACCTAGCCAGAAATCACAAACTGTTTGGGAAGATCGTATAGAGAAAAATTGTCACCTTTTTACTCTCTTCTCTCCACACCCCACAATGCTGACATAACCCTTTTTACCCACAGGCCTGCACCTCTCAGTCTTTTTTTTTTTTTTTTGATTCAAGTTCTTTTTTTTTAATTGTTTTTTAGTACAGTTTTCTGTCTTTTACTCCCATCCCAGACCACCCCCAGTGCTCCCCACCTCCCTCCCCCTCTCAGTCTTTTTCATTTCAGTAAATGTATTTTCCTCCTTCCAGATCTTTAGGTTCAGAGCCTCAGAGTCTCCCTAACACTTGTTTTTCTCTCATACCTTGTACACCATCCGTCAGCAAACACTGTTGGATCTACTACCATCAAATTATGTCACAAGTTGTGACTTCTCAGCACTTTCCCTTCTCCTGTCCTGGTCCAAGCCATCTCATCTCTGGCCTGGTCCTGGCAGTGCCCTGCTAACTGCACCTCCCTTTCTGACCCCCGCCCCCTGGCCCAGGCTGTTCTTCACGAAGTGACAGAGCTCTCCTAATGTCAGTCGGACCGTGCCGCTTCTCCCATCCAGTCTTCTGATTGGAAGATTCCAGTCTCTCAGTCTTCCAACACTGACTAATGATGGTTGGCATCCCATCCAGCACCAAATAAAGACTCTGGGGTCTTGATTCTCCAAGTGCGGTCCGCAGGCCTATATCACCTGTACCACCTGAGAGCTTTCTTAGAAACGCAGCTTCTTGGGCCCACCCCAGACCTACAGGATCAGCATCTCCATTTGACAGACCCCACGAGACCCCTGGGCATAGTAAAGCTTGAGATGACCCGAGCCTGGCCAGCTTTCTCACCCCATCTGTTACTACTCCCACCTGCCTCCCGTCACCTGACCTCTTGACCTCCTGACCTCCTGACCTCTTAGCTATTCCTCCACAAAAGAGGTTCTCTGTGTGTGGTCCCCCAACCAGCAGCATCAGCATCATCAGAGAACTTGTTAGAAATGAAAATTCTCAGGCCCTACCCCAGGCTTACTGACTCAGAAACCCTAGGGGCAGGGCTCAGCCACCTGTGTTTGAACACTAAGGAATGGGGAGCAGCGCTCTCAGACAGCAAGGCTTCCCTGCCCCAGGGCCTTTGCATTCGCTGTTGCCTTTGCCTTCAGAACTGTTCCTTCACTCCCCACTCCCTCAGATTCCTGCCTCAATGCCATTGCCATGGGGAGGCCTTCCCTGACCACTCTTTATAAAATGCCAACGTTCCCCACTTCGGCACTCTTTTCCCTCTTACTCTGCTTTATGCTCTTTTTCCCTATTGCCCTTCTCACCATCTGCCATACTCTACACTTCTGTTTATGTGTCTCCCCTCCCTTCCCAATGAAGAACACAGTCTCCCCCAGAGTTTTGCTTTATTCTCTGCTATTATATCCCCAACACCTAGAACAAGGCCTAGGACACATTAGGCACTGCTACGAGGAGAAAAGCGGATGATGACTAGATCGAGGCTGGCTTTCCACGGATGTGCGCTTCTTCAAGAAGTGCTCCTCTCACCCCAATCTCTCACCCCTGCATGACCCACCTATGCCGACCAACCGTGGGGGCCCAGGTCTCAGTGGGTTTGTTCATATGACTCTGGAAGAGACCTCCCCTGCCCCACAACCCCATCCAGGCCAGGCGTCAGGAAATGCAAACTGTCTGTTGCTCAAGACTAACCTAGGCGAGAGTGTGGCCAACCCAGCATGTGGTACCCCTCCTGAGAAGGCAATTCAGACCCTGGCTCCCACTGCTGGCGGGACAGAGGTGTCAGTGCTGTCTGTTGTTAGGGTTACAAAGGTTAAGAAAGTGTAGGAAAAAGTGAAAAGGGGAGATGCAGGGACAGACTTAGTTGCTTGGCTTTGGAGGGTACGATTGTTTTTTTCACAGGAAAGAACGAAACGGATGGTGTAGTAACGGAAAGGGCCCCGGTAGGAAGTCAGGAGTTTTAAAGTTCAGGAAGCACTGACCACTTACTGCATCACTCCCTGTCTCAGGAATCCGTTTCACACGCTGAAGCGTAAGAGGTTTGGAGTCAGTAATTAAAATGACCTCTTCTAACTCATCTCTTACTTTCAAAATTCTTGGGCAAGCTTTCCTGTTAGAAAAATGAAAACAGAGGATGTGAGAATATATGATATTGATTGGCTATATCTATCTGCTCCACTAGAAGGAATTTTTGCATTGTTTCCAAGAGTGTTTCACCACATGAAGATAAATAATTAAAGATCTACAATGGAAAGGATGGATTTTATTATGAGAAATGCCTTTTAGGAATGCTCATTCAAATATTCCTTTTTTTTTAAATCCGCATCTAGCTGCTGGGTTGGACCTCTTTCAAGGGGACATCCTCCTGCGGGTGAGTACCTGCCGTGACACGATACGGTCCCTCAGGACTGAGGGTCCCGGGCTGTGCGCCTTCACCCTGTGAGCCCCGGGAAGGGCGCAGTGGGGAGTGAAAGAAGCCGACCTATAACCTCTACCCACAAGGACTTCCGCTGTGGTTGGTGGGGACAAAAACAGATTAAAAAATTAGCAAACATCACAAAAGAGCCTATAATTATTAAAATTGCTTTGTCCACCCAATTTTCCTAATCAGTCAAGAACAAGAGAGAAGAAAATGTACCGATATGTTTCAACTGGCATTTCGGTTTTGGGGCAATTGCAGGTCTCCTTTATTTTGTTCTTAATAATTTCTCTGAATTTTCGAAATAGTCTGTAATGAACGATCACTTTTAGAATCAGAAGATAAATGCCACTAAATTATTGACTTGCGTGACAGATTATTGGTGGCGTGAGGGTTCAGTGAAGGAGGAGCCCGGAGGATGAGGCTTCCCGTGACTCTTGCCTTTGTTTGTTCACAGAACTCCAGGAATGGCCTGAGGGACCCCAGTGCCAGGTGGAAGTTCCCCATTCCTTATATTCTGGCGGACAATCTGGGTAATACTAATGGTTCTTCATTAGGAGCTTTGGGTTCAACTCTTCTCCCACCCCCTCCTCTTGTTCCTCCGCTTCGGATTGGGAGTAACCAGCCATGTTTAAGAGGGTTCCCAAGCCCTGACCATTTATCTCCTGGGATGAAAGGCATGACTTTACATCAGTGTAATGTAAGTCTCAATGGTGCTTCACTAGTCTGAGCCAGAGTGTCATATAATAATTTTGAAAAGGCAGAAGACGTTAACATGTTACTGATACCAGAAGCCCTATCAAGAACAAAAGCACAATGAAGTACAATTTGGCATCACAACAATGGGAAATTTGCACTTTGAATAGTTGTTTGTTTATGTGAATCTTAGTATGGTTAAGGATACTATTTTCAGCATATTGATCTTTCCTTTTGCTTTAAAATCTTCACCCAAGGACATTTTTCTCACTGCTTTTTTAGAGAGGAGAAGGGGGATAAAAAGGGAGAGAGAGACATCGATTGGTTGCCTTCTTGTACAGGCCACGACTGGAGATCAAACCCACAGCCTGGGTATGTGCTCCGGTAGGGAATCAAACCCGTGACCTTTCAGTTTGTGGTACAATGCTCCAACAGGCTGAGCCACACCAGCCAGGACATATTGATCTTCCCTTTTTGTTACAAGACAAGCATGCCACATTTTTGAGAAACAGAAGTCTGTTTTCCACAATTCATAGTCTTTGTTCCTCAATATTAATAAATTCTGTTATTTTTTCTCTTTTAAGGTAAAGGGCTAAGTTATGTTTTACTCATTGTTGGAAATAAGCAAGTATTAGAAGTCACGTGTGGACACTGGCTGACCTCAGGGAGCTGACTGATATCTGAGCAGCCATGGTGATGCAATGCCTTTGAGGCTGGGGACAGACAGGAAGATCAGAGGAACGGGGAAGCCAGGGCAAGCTCGTTCAGTCCTAATGGGCTGTTGGACTTCTCCCACTCTCAGGAGATGTTACTGTGGCTCAGACGTTTCCACCACTGTTATCGGGGCTGCCTGCAATCCCCTCCTGGAGAAGAGCTTGATATAAACAAAGGATGCTGTTCTCAGTAGTTTTATGGAAAAGTGAGCTGAGCTGTTTTCCCCAGCGTTTGCCAACACACTTGCAAATTCACGGAGCACTCATATTTATTGGAAAGTGATTTAAGAAACAGCAACTTCAAAGGGTTTTTCTTCCTATGACAATTCTTCCTGTTTGTCACACGTGAGCTACCCTCCTCCCATCAAAACATAGACATACTCATTGAATCGCTGTTCTGCGACAGGCACAGCCACCTTCACCTGACATTTTATTTGCCCTCACCATGCCTCTGCGAGGTGATAGTGTTTCTCAGACTTTAAAGTTAAGGTCTCCTGAGGACCTTGTTGAAATGCAGACTAGGCCCTGGCCAGTGTGTCTCAGTTGGAGCGTCATCCTATAAACCAAAATGTCACAGGTTCAGTTCCCAGTCAGGGTACGTACTTAGGTTGTTGATTTGGTCTCCAGTTAGGGCACGTGGGAGAGGCAACCAATTGATGTTTCTCTCCCTCCCTCTCTCTCCCTTCCTTCCCCTCTTCCTAAAAATCAATAAGCATATCCTTAGGTGAGAATGAAAAACAAAAGAAAAAAATTGCACAGTAGATCCAGGTGGGGCCCAAGATTTTGCATGTCTAACAGTCCTCTTGTAGCTGGCTTCTTTTGTTTAACATGTTTTTATTTTTTTAATTTATTTATTTTATAGCTTAATGTATTTTTATAGCAAACTTACAAGGACAGCAGAGAAGACAGACATCATTAAAATCATGTACTTGCACATAGGAAAACTCAGAAAAGTACAGTGAATGTATGGAATTCATTGTATAATAAACATGCTATAAATACCATTTAGTTGCCATCAGTAAGAAAATGATTCTTTTTTTTTTAATTCAAATGTTAGCATTGTCCAGAACAATTTAACAGGTTTATTTATATTGTTATAAAGTTGAACTGCTGAAACGTGTTCACTGAAACATCTTGACTTGCATTAATGCTTTATGTCCCCACATTTATATTTTAAAAATTCACACACAAATGAAAATGGAAAAATGGCCAATACCTGGTTTCTGTCCCTTATTTTCCACTTGCAATCATATACTTAGCTACCTTTTGACCCCATGAGGAAAAATATCTAGTGTTCAGAACTACCAAAAAAAGGAAGAAGATAATTTTTTTCAAGAATGAAATTAGTCCCATCGTAGTGGATTCTTACGCATGTTCCCCACGTATGCAGTGTGCTAGGTGGATGCCTTCCAGCATAGTTGTTACGCACTTGGCATGGAGAGCACACAGGTTGGTGTCTTCAAGAAGGCCAACCAGATAGGCTTCCCTTGCCTCCTGCAAAGCACCAGTAGCTGCACTCTGAAAGCGCAGATCTGTTTTGAAGTCCTCAGCAATTTCTCACACCAGACTCTGGAAGGAATCAGAAGTTCAGTGGACTCCTGATAACATCTGGTTTCATGAAGTGCCATAGTATCAGGGTTTCTTTGCCTCTCCAGTAGAGGGCTGACTCTCGTGAGTGGCTTTGGTAGCCAGTTGCTTCCTCAGCGCTTTACCGCCATCGGTTGATTTTCCCGCAGCCAGCTTTGTACAAGCCATAGTATAGATACCTCTTTACTTAATCCCCTTCTTCTTCAGCTGGAGCTCAGTGAGCTGGAGGAGGTGCTGGCATTAGAGAAAGATGGCAGTTGTGAACATAATTCGCTTAACATGTTTTTAGAAGTACCACGTGCTAACCAATTGCACCACTGGAACTCCATGCTTAACATGTTTTTAAAGTTTTTCCATATTGTTGTGGATCAGTAGTCAATTCTTTTTATTACTCAGTAATATTCCTTTGTATACGTTATTGTAACTATCCATTTTCAGGGAATATGGGCCCCTCCTAAGGACTCTTCTGTGAGACTGGGAGTTTCTTTTGCCACCACAACCTCCACAGATTTTTACAGCCAGAGGTTTTTGAGGTTTTATTTCCTGATGCTGGAATCCTGTGTTGCACGGTCTGTCTTGCTCGCCAGTTGTTCCTCCTGGTTTATCCTCACGCAAATGCGGGACCACCTGGTCCTCCAGCCATCTCCTCACCCTCCCAGTTCGACAGTCACCTCCTTACCTCGTGTTCTCTCTGCCCCAGCCGCTGGTCTCCATCCCTCTAACCAGTTTGGATGAATGTTTCTTCTTTAATTCTTCGGTTGTCAGACTTCCATACAGTTCAATTTTCTGGCAGTTCTGGTTGTTTTTATTTTTAAATTGGGTGCTGTCCTTCTTTTGGTTGTGTGAGGAAATAAAGTATATCTGCCTATGCCTCCATCTTGTCTGGAAGTCTGGAAACGGTATCTCTGTGATTTTAATCTGCATTTTTTTGCTTTTTATAAGAACAAACTTTTACTTACTAATTTTCTCTTGTTCGTCTGCTTTCTATTTTATTGCTTTTTGCTCTTATTTTTATTATTTCTTTTGTTCTACTTACATCAGGTATAATTTGCACTTTTTTATATTTAAGGTGAACATTTATATCATTGATTTTAAATCTTTATTTTAAAAATATAATGTTATAATATGAAAGCTATAGCTATAAATATTATTTGAAACACTGGTTTTACTGCTTTCTATAAATTTTGATATGTTGTATCTTAATTAAAGTTTTAGATATTTTCTATTTCTGTTATGATTTTTAAAAAATCCATGGGTTAATTAGAAGTATGTTTTTAAATTTCCAAATGTTCAAGGCTTTTCTAGATAGATAGTCTACTATTGATTTCAAGCTTTTGTTGAGGTTGGAGAACATATTCTGTAACAGTGTAATCTTTTGAAATTTACTGGGACTTGTTTTGTGGTCTAACTTATGGTTTGTCTCGGTGAATGTTGTGTGTGCACTTGAAAGAACCCGTATTCTGAAGTTTGGGGGCTTACTATTCTATCAGTGCTAAACAGGTCAAGGTGATTGTGCTGGTTATATACTAGACATTGCAAATACTACATTTTAGTGACTCTGCATTCCGTTATTCTCCTCTGAATAGTGTTCATTTTTTGTTAGAGCAGTTCAATTACTGACTGATCATCTTGGATTTGTGGAGGTTTTGTTTTGATTTTGATTTGATTTAGTTTAAAGCAAAGCCCTTTGTCTTTACTTTTAAGATATCATGACCTCTCTGGAGTTTCAACTGAATGCACAATATTTTTCTCAGCCCCTGTAACTGGCATGACTGAAACTTCAGATTCTCTCTCCACGATGGTGGGAAGCCTTCTGTCTGCTACTCTTCACTAAGTTCCTTGGAGACTTCCCCCATTCATGAAAACTTCATGGGTCAAAGATGGGAGAGGTATTTATGGACAGACTTTGGAGCCACCAGGCCCCTCTTCTACCAGTCAATCATGGCTGTTTTCCTCCCCAGAATTTCCTCCCTTGATTTTCAGCCACTCAGGCAATCCCTTTCCTGTGATAGATGTGTCAAGAAAGCACAAGTGCAAATTTATGCTCGAGTTCTCTCTCTCTTGTACTGAAAGAATGACAGTGTGCCCTCATGCACAAAACTCTGTAAATGTGACTCTTAACTGATGATATTTCCTCCTTATAAGAATTAACTCTCTCTGCTACAGTTTCTACCTGTTTTAGTCATTTTACAGTGCGAATAGTTTTTTTCTTAAAATTTCCCCAAAGTTTAAAATTGTTATCTGTGAGATTTAAGCTCCTCCACCATTACCAGATCACAGATTCTCTCAAAGGATTCTTAAACTGAAAATAGTTAGCCTTCCCATGCTCTTCCTCCAGTGTCTGAAGTTAACTTTTTCTCATATTATTTGATCCAGGGTTAAGGAGGACTAGTGGTTTTTATTTTTATTTTCAAAAAGATTTTATTTATTTTTAGAGAGAGGGGAAGGGAGGGGTAAAGAGAGTGAAAGAAACATTGATATGAGAGAAACATTGATTGTTGCCTCTTGTACACACTCTATTCGATACTGAACCTGCAACCCAGGCATGTGCCCTGACCGGGAATCGAACCGGTGACCTTTCATTTTGCGTGCCCAACCAACTGAGCCACCAGTGGATTTTACAACTAACATGATTATTCAAGGCATAACTATGTAAAACTTACTATTTGGTGGCAATGTAAAGAACTGAGAACCAGGAATACAGTGAAGCAAAAGATAAGTTCCTTCCTCCGAGGGAGCAGACAGTGTGCTAAACGCAGCAGACCACCTGCATGAAGACAGCACCCGGAACATTCAGTGTGGCTTTCAGCGGAGGCACACTCAGTCAGAGCTGGCTCCTGGGTAAAGAAGGAGGCTTCAAGTGGGCATCCTTTCCACTTCTCCTTTTTTTTTAATGATGTTGGGCATTTTTTACGAAATTGTTGCAGACTTGTTAGTTCCCTTCTGACAAATTATTCAGGGGTGGAAGTTAGGAATGGTGTGATTTTGCAATTAACCACTAGCAGCATTTCCACTCTTTTGGCTTGAGGATAACAAAGACAACATAACCACATAGACAACATTAATTTAATAAAATCAAACTTTTTCCTTACACTTTTATAAGCACCAAGCTTTGTTGGGTATATATCTTCATCTTATGGATGCCAGTAAGAAGTCTGAAAGAATAGGTAAAATAAATCAGCCAGCAAGTTTAGTGCATGTTCTTCTTCTTGTTATTTGTGCTGTTCCACAATTAATTTACTGATTATTCCAATGACTATTTCTTTACTGACCTTGATATGATCTTAAGACATTTGAACTGTGGAATCTCCAGCTTGTTTATTAAATGAAATTAAGGGCCAGGATAATATGAGAAAAGTACTTGGTAAACTATCAAGAAGTATAAGCTTTTTGAGAGAATGCACAAACCCAAATATGCAAGAGATGTAATCTAATTTTATATAACTTAGCTTTATTTATGTTTTTATCTTTTTTAAATCCTTACCCAAGGATATGTTTTTATTGATTTGAGAGAAAGAGAGAGAGAGAGAGAAACATCCATTGGTTGCCTCCCATACATGCTCTGACCAGGGATCAAACTGCAACATGGGCATGTGCCCTGGCTGGGCATTGAACCCATGACTTTTGGTGTATAGGACGACACACCAACCAATTGAGCCACTGGTTGAGGGCACTTAGCTTTATTTTTAACTTAGAGACCTACCTTCCATGATTTGAAGAGAGAGAAAAACCACACACACCAAGTCAAACATAATCTCCATTCCTCTGGAACATCTTTGTTCCCGCCCCATCCTTGTCTTATACAACACCGAAGTGTGAGCATGTCAGGTGAAAGCAAAGGCATTTGATGTTTGGTCATTGGTGTGCACAAGTTATTGGTAGGCTTCTGTTGTTCTTGCCCAGTCAGGTCCATTAGGCTTCTGCTGCTTAGGTTCCAAACTTGGGTTACAGCAATCTTTCCTACGGCTGCCTGCAGCGCTGCTTGTCTAGCCTTCCTATCTCCCCAGGGGTCTTTCAGGGAAGCAGGGTAATATACCCTAAGCACTTAGCTCTCTAACCCCACAAGCCTCCCTACACTCTGCTCTCACTCTGTAAGAGGGGATGTCTATTTAGACTGGGTAAGGAGTGACATTATCATTGCTTCTCTCCTGAGGCAATGACCCAGAATCTCTGCTTGAATGTGGAAAGGAAAAAGAAAGTGAAGAAGTTATTTTCTGATTTGGTTTAAGTGCATACACAACCATATGCGTGTTCTTATTTTGTAGTTATATTTACATCATGTATTTCAAGTATGCCTGTGATATTTATGCCCACAACTAATTTTTCAGTTTTAGTTTTTAAGGAATCTATTTACTACCAAAAAAAATCTATAATGAACCTCTGTGGATTTCATGTGTTGGCATGATTTTCTCAAAACTACGTATGTACATTTTCCAAGATAATCAATAATGCTCATTGATATTTTTACCGATTTCTGCAGAACTGAATGCCAAAGGAGCCATTCTCTATGCCTTTGAAATGTTCCGCCTCAAGTCCTGTGTGGATTTCAAGCCCTATGAAGGAGAGAGCTCATACATCATCTTTCAGCAGTTTGATGGGTTAGTGTGAAACTTTACAGTGTGAAAATCATGCACCTTATGGTTTCTAAAAAGTGGCATGCTTTATCTGCCACTTTTTTCTTAGGCTTGGGTCATATTTTAGGTCAGCGGCCTTGGCTGCGTAGCTCAGCTGATTAGAGTGTTATCTCAATAGGCCAAGGTTGCAGGTTCCATCCCTGGTCAGGGCACATGCAAGAAGCAACCAATGAGTGCATAAATAAGTGGAACAACAAATCAGTGTCTCTTTCTCTACTCCCTTCTCTTCTCTCTTTTTAAAAATCAATACATTTTTTAAAAGCTATAGTATTATTCTTTGGAATATACTATGGGTATGTGGAGGTGAGGAAGAATGCCCACTCTTACTTCTTTCTACCTGATGCATTATTAGGATTAATTTGACACTTTTCTAATGGACAGTCTTATTTTGAGTTTTTTAATTATTGTTCTATTACAGTTGTCCCGATTTTTCTGCCTTCACCCTCCTCCACCAGGCCCACTACCTACCTGCTACCACAGTAAATCCCCACACTGTCATCCATGTCCCTGGGTCATTCATACATGTTTTTTGACTAGTCCCTTCCCCTTCTTTCCACCATTATCCCTCTGTCCCCTTCCTTCTGGTCACTGTCAGTCTGTTCCATGTTTCCATGCCTCAGGTTATGTTTTGCTCATTAGTTTATTTTGTTTATTAGATTCCTCACATAAGTGAGAACATATGGTATTTGTCTTTCACTGACTGGCTGATTTCATTTAGCATAATGCTCTCCAGTTCCATCCATGCTATCACAAAATGTAGGAAAGCCTTCTTTCTTTCTGCTGTGTAGTATTCCATTGTGTAAATGTACCATAGATTTTTGATCCACTCATCTCTTCATGGGCACTTAGCCTCAGCAGTCTTGAGAAAGAAGAATAAAGTTGAAAGAATCACAATACCTGATATAAAACTACACTACAAGGCCACTATACTAGCACTGGCAATGGCATTAGAACAGACACAAAGATCAATAGAGCAGAATAGAGAACCAAGAAATAAACCCATGTCTCTATGGTCAATTAATATTTGTTAAAGGGGAAAGGAGCATAAAATAGAATAAAATTAATCTCTTCAATAAATGGAGTTCAGAGAACTGGACTGATGCATGCAAAAAAAAATGAAACTAGTCCACCAACTTAGACCATACACGAGAATAAACTCTGAATGAATAAAAGACTGGCCCATAAGCTATGACACCATTAAGTCCTAGAGGAAAACATAGGCAGTAACATTTTAGATAGCCCATGTAGCAATATTTTTACTGATATGTCTCCTAGGGCAAGGGAAATAAAAGAAAAGATAAACAAATGGACTGTCACTTTTAAAGACTGCAAAACATCCCTCCAGGAAATATTTCTTATTTAACCAGTCTTTTATCATCGAACCATCAGCATATGAGGGAATACTACTGATAATTTCTTTTCAAAATTAAACCTAACTTCCTTCTAATTTGTGTTCTGAAATGCTGTGAATTGCAGCCACCTAAGCATTATCTAGGAGACAGTTTTCCTCTTCCCTTTGAAGGTGCTGGTCTGAGGTTGGTGACCAACACGTGGGACAGAACCTTTCCATTGGCCGGGGGTGTGACTACAAGGCCATCATTGAACATGAGATCCTTCATGCTTTGGGATTCTACCATGAGCAGTCGCGGTCTGACCGGGATGATTATGTGAAAATCTGGTGGGATGAAATTCGTCCAGGTGCGTAGAACCCAAGGTGGATGGTGGAATGTGCTGTTACCTTTATCACTTGCTGAGACCAACCCTGGGATGACAGGGCCAAATCTGAGTGTGGGCACATGCTTCAGATTCTCCAGCGGGAACACAAAGAATAAAGAAAGCATGGTTTATTGGCCTGTCCCGTGGACTGCGCTGAGCTGATCGTCTCTGGTCCCACACACGGGTCTCCAGGAATGGCATACATTGGATAACTTTAAGTAGGGCTATTGAAACTCAGTCAGAAGCCTTAGTTTAGTTTCAGTGTTTTTGTTGAAAATCTATCTAAAATGCTGTCTATTTGCCTGTCTTGGTGAGTAAAGTGGATCAAGTCTCTGAGGATGCTTGGGTCATTTTTCTGAATATGAAATTTCATATATTGTGGGAGCCTACAGAAGGTTAGGTTGAATATGATGATCCTAAGATATACTCAAGAATTTTTTAATGCTTAACAAACCAATTTACAACAGCAAAAGTGAATACTTTTTTTCTGAACTTGTACCCCCAATCTTGTTAATTCTGGCTACCAGTCTGAGTTCTGGCTAATCAAAATTTTCTGGTCTTACCCTTCTCCTTTCTAAGGACCTCTCTTCTTCTGACCTAGCCCATCCTATACACAGGATAACGGTGTTTTATTTCAATATTGCCATGCAGTTACTATTCTAACAATTTCAATGTTCTTTCATTTTGTTAGACTTCTTTGGACACTACCTTCTTTAATTGTTTGGGACAACTAAGTAGAGCACTTTTAAGTAAACTAAAACACAATTTATTGAAAGTTTCCCAGTGTACCAGGAAAAAGAGTCAATGCTATGTTTCTGAAAACACCAGTTTTTAATTAGGAATTAGTTCAGGGAGTAGGAAATCATTATTTTTTGCAGCAATAGTTTAATGAAACTTTAATGTATTAGAAGTATCTTAACTATACCACACATGGTTTTTATGAAGCCAATAATTGCCTTGTAATTATTTATTTTTTAGATCCCAGTTTTATACATGAGTTCATACATTGAAGTGAATCTTTAATAATTTTACTTTAAGAAACTTGGAGGAACTGATTGTATTTTTAAATTAAATATGAATTCCCAAAAACTTTGGCCAGAACTATCTCATTTTGGTGCAAGGTAGATCCATGGTTCTTATAGGATGTTGGGAGAGGATGGTATGATTATACCATACTTTTGGTATTTCCAAATATTCTCCGGGGTTTCTGACTCTGTGTGCCTTCCAGTGCCTCTTATCCTAATATTCTCAAGCCTGTGGAGTGCGGCAGAAGGAGGGAAATAGGTATGGTTTGGAAACATCTAATACATTCCCCGAGTTGGACTTTCTGCACTTCCAGCCATCCTACCACCCAACCTTTGAGCAAGAGGCCGGGTGGTATTCTTCCCTGTCCCCCAGTTCAATCTAGAGAGGTATTAGAGAGTATTCACCCAGATAGGAAATGGCAGATAAAATTTAATGCATTTGTCTCTCAGGGTAACTGCATTCAAACTGGTTCTGCATGGAGGAGAAAGGGCTGAACCTCAGTGCCTGAGACTCAGCGCACTGTTAGACTTTGCCTACATTTGCCCAGAGGCCTGAATTTCTTACCTTCCCATACATATACTTTGACTCTCTGAAAAATATGTGAAGAAGCAGAAAACATTCCCATTTTTAAGTCTTGAGGCATACAATGCTTTGCACTTTTAAGATGGCTTGAGGCCAAACGAGGTCCCGTTTGTCAGAGGGAGCCGCCACCCTGGCCAGGTTACTCACAGACGTGTGCTCACCTCCGGTTTTCATCAGGTGCAATTCTGTACATCGAAATTGCCTGCAATCACTGAAGAACTGTTCTCAAATGAGACATCAGATCCAACACGATCATAAGTAAAGGCAGTATTATTGCTCAGGGTAATTTACGAATTTTATTACATCTCGTCCATTGATGACACTTCTCATCTAACCTAAAACTCACTGCACTGCAATGTAGTTCTCACCCCAGACCCATCTCCATTTCATAAGCCAGAACTGTGTTTTCTGGATCTTGTTTCCTTCCACTAGGGAAAGAAATTTTTGAGGTCTACTAGGAATTTGCCAACTATAGCCAGCGGGGCATGCCTACTTGCTTCAGTAAATAAAGTTTTATGGGAACATACTCTTACCTTTTTGTATTGTCTATGGCAGCTTGTGTGCTACAACGGCAGAGTTGTGACAGGGACCCTATGGCTTGCAAAACCAAAAACATTTTCTACCTGACCCTTTACACCAGGGATTTGCTGACCGACCTCTGATCACTCCCTCTTCAAAGCCATCAGCTGTGAGTTTGCTGAAGGCAGGACCATGCTTGTCCTCTTCACTGCCAGGGGCCACCACCTCATGCCGCTTCCAGTAGATAAGGGCCAGGATGAGATGTGTTAAATTAAAATTTTAAGTTACTGAAAACATTTATTTGGTAAAGCAGTCTAATAAGAATCCTTGCATAATAAAGAATAAAAAGATCTATTCTAACCTGATGATTTTATTGAAAGTTAAGGGAAACATACCCAGTGAGTCAAAAGTGCCTTGCTAAGGTGCCACCAAGAGTCACCAGGAGATCCCAGACCCAGTCCGCAGTTCCCACACCACGCAGACGCTCTTTACCGTTCCACCGCCTCAGCTGACATCTGGACCCAGTGCTCTGGAAGGAGTTACTTTCCCCCTTCCCTGTTTGGGGCATTCATTTCTTGTAGTCCTATCTCCCTGTTAAAAGTGTCTTGATCCCTCTTGAGTCCCCATAAAATCCCCACAAGTTAGGAGGATTAAACATCAGTATTCTCGTTTCACAGTTTCATGGTTTTGGTCAAAGGGGGTTCATTGGCTTTTCCAAGAACGTTTGGAGGTTTCCTCCAGCACCTGCCGGCCCACCCACCAGGTGGTGGTGCCACACTTCCTTAATCCTAAATGTACCTGCGTGGAGGGCTTTGAAAGACAGTTACATTTTCTTCTCTAATTTCTTAAAGCAACTGGATGGCAAGCCACAGAAGGAGAATGAAGATGAGAAGTTATGAACATTTTCGTTACGTTTTTCTATCACTCCCTAAGAAAGAAATTAAAAATCTGCAGCTGAAACAATAAATTTTGGATGGGCAGTGGATTAAAAGAACATCTAATTGGTTTCTCATTTCAGCATTTCACATTGCAGTACACATAATATTGCTTGGGCTAATCTCATAAAAAGATTTTCTGTTCTCGTTTTGAAAGAAATTTGATTTTCTTCTTCCTATGTTCTTTCTGGAACAGAAGGATGTGAGCTCTGATGGAAAAGATGCCTCTTTCTTGACAGCGGCTTACCTTTCCCCCTGACCTTGGATTTCCTTTTCCCAACCTGTGGGAGAGCTGGCCAGATACAGCTCTTCGGGTACTTGGCTATTAGCAAGATGTATCAATTCTGAATATTTTTCTGAATTCAGAAATTCTGCTTTTTACCATTTGGAATACCTGCCTCTA
>PVKM010015429.1:0-27921 GCA_004027735.1 Carollia perspicillata
AACCCCTTTAGCTAGACTAATCAAAAAAATAAAAGAATAAAGCATAACTTAACAATATCCGAAATGAATGAGATGAGATGACATCAGTAGAGATACCAAAATGCAAATAGTAATGGAAAGCTGACAAACCAAATGAAATGGCCAAATTTCTTGAAAGGTACAAATTAGTGCATCTGACACAAGGAGATGTAGATGAACTGAACAGCTCTTTATTTAAAAAAATTAAATTAATAATTAGCAATTTTCCTACAATGAAAAGTTCAGTCCCAGATAGTTTCTTAGGTTTTAATTTTTTCAAATTTCCAAAAAATAAAAATACTAGTCACACATGACTTCTGTTGGCAATCAGAGAAGGATTGAAAATTTCTCAAACCTTTTTGTGAGATTAGTATCACCCTGATATCAAAACATGAGTTTCATAAGAAAAGCACAAACTAATAACCACATGAACATAAAGACAAAACTTCTTAACAAAATTGTAAGAAATCTAATCCAGAATTACATAATAAGTTAATACTTCATGACTATGAGGGTTTCATATAAGGAATGCAAAGTTGGTTCGATAATTCAAAATCAAAATGAATATGGCATAACTCTCCTTTAAAAAACAACTTTGCTTTAATTATTCTCAGCAATGTTTTGTAGTGTTTACAGAGCTGGTGTTCCACATATTTCCTTATGCTTATCGCTAGGTATCTGTTGTCTTGATGCTTTTATCAATTATACTGATTCTTTTAACTACTCATTCTCCAAATGCTCATTGCTAATATTTGAAAATACAAGTGATTTTTGTGTACTGACTTGTAGCCATCAATCATGCTAAATTCACTTATCCTAGTATTTTTTTTTTAAGATTCCACATAATTCTATGAAGACAACTATGTCGTCTGCTAATGGCAATAGTTTTGCTTGTTCTTTTCTGATTTTATCCCTTTTATTTTTTTTCTCGACTTTTGCACTGGAAGTAATGAGCAAAGTTGTCTGGAAGTTTCCAAACTTAAGTTACAGTTTAGCGTGAAATTTAACCCCCAGTTTCCTGAAACCAAAATAACAGGGAAAATATGCAGTGATACATCACATTTTTCTCACTGTCTTTAAGCAATAACATACTGATTCCTCAAGGAGGAAAGCTTTTCCCCTGCATATAACCAGCAGTTGAACTCAATGCTTATACATGTCTTTGATAAACACATGTTATCCAAATTTGGTTTTTCACATTGTCCTATAGGTTCCTGAGGCTCTGTTCATTTTTTTTTTCAATCTTTTTTCTCTGTTGTTCAGATTGGATCATTTCTATCACTATACCATCAAGTTCACTGGCTTTTTTCTCTGTCATGTCTATTCTACTAATTGAGCCCTTCTAGTAAATTATTTTTTAATTTTTCTTAAAGTTCTTGCTTAAATTTATTTGTAAGCTCTTGTGCTCACTTCAGCAGCATATAAGCTAAGTTCTTATTTCCTCTTTGATTCTCCTTTATACCTTTTATTTCTTTGCTGAGATGGTCTATGAATTTCATCGTTATTTCTTAGAGCATAATATACTGTTTTAGTTAGTGACTGATAATTCCAACATCTGTGCCTCCTTAGGGTTAAAGTCTTTCTTTACTCTTGATGTTGAATTTTCCTGGTTTTTGAATGCTGAGTAAGTTTGGATTGTAACCTGACATTTTGAATACTATGTCTCCAGGCCTTGTATAAATCCTAAGAAGAACATTGATTGTTGTGTGTTCTAGTAGGCAACAATCACCTAGATTAGATTCAGTCTGCAAGTTCTAACCTGCCTTCTCTGGACTATGGTTATAATCAGTGCAGGTTTCAAAGTGTGCATTGTGCTCCTGCGATGTGTCTTGCATACGTGCTAGAGCAGCCAGTCTGGGAACGCAGGCACGATCTACCCTGCAGCTCCATCCTCAAGCCTGCAGTATGCTGTTTAGGGTCAGAATCGAGCATGTGTATTTCCAGAGTGAAACCCAAAACTCATATTAAATTTTATAGGATTATTCTGTTGACCTTCCTTCTCTCCATGATCTTCCCAACACTTTCTGGCTCTCTAGGGCTTCTCTTCCTAGTCTTTTAGCCAGAAAGCGGGGACTTCAGTTTTCCCCATGTCATGAACTTCCCACAATGATATCTGCATGCAGGACCAAGCAATGAGAGCTCAGAGAGAGAGAAAAAAAAAGAAAAATCAACTGAGATTCTCTCCACAATCTTAAGATCACAGGTATTCTGGTCAGAAAGCAAGATTCCCTCCCTTAGCATTTTAGTCACCCATCTGGTCTCCACTGTTTTCACTGGGCTGCCTAGATTTAGGACATGGAAGAAGGGGAGAAATCCCAAAGATTTCTCCCACTCTCTCTGACCAGAAAGAGCCTTTTTCCTGTTCCTAGGACCAGAAAAAGAGGAGCTCTCTTCAGTTTTTGTTTCCATGCCCAGTGTGTACTTCTGGGCTTGGGGGCTGCATTTGAGTCCAAACCAAGTGGTAGCAAAGGAAAACAAAAAGAGAAGCTCCTCATCGTCAGTATTGTAAAACTTCAAGTCCTGGCCTCCTTTCCCAGTCTGCCTGCTACCATTTATTTCAGAGTCTTCAAATAGCTGCTGCATGTGTTGTGTCCAGGATTTCTCTTCTCTTTTAGAGGCAGAGACAGGGTAGAATATGTTTACTCCATATGCCATAGCACCGGAACTCACAAAGCTCATTTTTTAAAAATATTTTTATTTATCAAACTGCGATAAAGCATGTTGACACGCAAATGTGTTATATCCCAAATTTTAACACAAAGGAAACTACCAATGTGTTCGCTGGAGCGTCCAGGTAACTTCGTTTTTATTGAGCCCCTGGCAGAAAGCTTCTCCAGCCTTTTCTTTTCGCTGAAGAGATTGTAAGGTAAACTGTTAGGAAACACACAACTTGCAGTCACTGACCTAGGTAAATCTGGCTTTTCTTGATACGGTACGACCTAAATATAAAAAAAATAGCAATAAAGCAGATGCCGAAACTACTAAAGGACAGCAAGTGCCATCAATCACCAGCAGTTTCAAATTTCTGTGTCCCTCAACACATCCCTGCTTTCACTAACTGTGCCAAGATACCGATATGCAGTTTGCTACTACAATATCTACCAATTTATTTGTTAAATATCTTCATTTTCTCATGAGGTTTGGATAAGCTTCTGTTATGTTTAAAAATTTTTTAAAGCTTGGCAAGCCCTAACAATGTCCGTCCCCACCTCCCGTGAGCTCAGTTAGACACACGGAGGATCACGATTTCTATAAGCAAAATACACTTTTACCAGCACTAACTCTATCTCTAAAAACTACCCCCCTCTGAATGGAAACCAAATAGCTCTAAGTATTTTCTTGAGCTAAACTGAATGCATCATTCCTTTAAGCTGGGACCTTGGCTCAACAAATGTCCTCCCTAGGGGATCCAGGGTTCACGGGAATGACAGTGTTGTAAACAAACTACCTTCAAACCTAGGTGAATAGGTCTATAAAAGATTAATTGTGTGCTTCCTGCAGGAATTCCTAAGGTAGGATCTTGATAGAAACTACCAGGCAGTATGGTGGGGAAAAAATTAAAAGAAAAACAACAGTCAAGTTGCATTACCAAAAAATGACATGTGATGGGGTGCTGTACTTGACACAGATGAAGGTCATGGATATGGATTTCCTTAATGCACCTAGGTTCAAGTTGTTTCCTCATCTCTGTCTAAATGCTGGGCTGTGTGCTCTAGAAATGCTCTCCTGTGGATTTAGACTTGAAATATGCCCGGTAGCTCTCTAAAGGATAGGGTCAAATATCTGGGAGGTAAATGCAAGCTCTTTCTTCACGTGTCACATGGCCATGTCCCCTTTGCTGGAAAATAAACAGGTTGACTATCACTCTATTCATCGGTGTGAAGTATGGACACAGAGGGAGCATTTATCTTCCCAATCGACCTTTATCCAGGACGAAGCCCTGTTCTTGCCTTGCATCAAAGTCACCTACTTATACACACATTTCCTCAGGAGCCAAAACCTTCACCTAATAGAGGAGAAGTGAGTTGACTCTGGAAGAGAAAGCTGCAAAGTTAACTTGCAGGCTGCTCAGTTAGCATTTCCTGGAGACACATGCACACATTCTTTGCTTCACTTCTCTCCTTCATGAGGGCATACTATCCCTAATAGCATTAATGGTGGCTGCTCCCAGGCAGTAAGTATTGAAAATAGACCTGTTTATATGCTAATCCTTCAAGCTAACATTTGGTGTTGGTCGGGATGGCAGATGACGCAAACTACTCTGTATTTGGAATAGAAACAAACTGTCCACCACCTTTCTGTCCTTCCCTATTAAAATGTCCTGTTTACCAGGTTATCTCTCTAATGATATTCTTCAAGAAACTGCAAAAATGCAAGAGTTGCACCCCATAATTTATGGACCATCGGCCATGAAATAACTCGGGTCAGAGAAAGATCTGTGTGGGCCTGGGTGTATGGTAAGGGCTGGGAGTTGCTTGGTAGAACAGGATTGCTGGATGGCAGAGGCAGGGAGTGGAATCCAGGAAGCCTAGGAACAGAGGTAGGGTGGGGTGGGGAAATACAGACATCAGAGAATCTATATACTTCAAGGAAGGCCCACTCCATCATCCTAACAACCCCATTTCAAGAGGGCTCCTTCATATTGCCCCCAGGCTGATCCATCTGAATCTCGAAAGTGAGGCTGCCACGCTCTCTGGCTTTGAGTGGGTGTGACTAATGGGGAGCTCCCACAGGAAATCCGAAGGAGGGAAGAGAGGGCATCTGGAGTTGTGGTTTTTGTTTTTTGTTTTTTATCAGCTAGGTCTGATTTCTCTCAAAATGGCTTTTTATGTATAACTGTCCTTCTGAGTTTAGATTCTGGTAATAACTCCTTTTTCTTGTCCCTTTTGTTCTAGGGGTGCTGACGAGTCGACACCCTATCTATTCTTCTGTGAATAGTACCTCTACTGCTTTATTGGTAACTTCATTAAATTCTTCCTGGAAATACCCTCATGTAAATGCGTCTTCTGTGTCCTTTGGGAGTCTTGTCTGATACAGAGATACCCTGAGGGGTATGAATATCAAGCTGGATTTTGCAGAGTACATGGAAAATCACCAAGGCAAAGTGCACAGCACAGAGAAAAGCACCTCAGTGTTTGGCTCAGAAAAAGTCTCATCCTGGCAGATGCCAACACGGTACAGGACATGACTTCAGCCTGCTCCATTCTGCACCGAAAGAACAATTTCCCCTCTTTCCTTTTCCCTTCTCCATTGAGCAACTGTGCAGGCCCCTGAGAGAATCCTGACTCTCTTCACTTGGCAGGGTCTGTGGACACGAGTAGAATTAGCATTTTTGCTTTCTTTAGAAACATCTGTGGGAAATCAGGGGCATCAAGATGGCATATATGGCAAGAGCTGCGGCTCCTGACACAAAGTCTTCTCTTTGAGTGGAGTGGCAGCCCTATAATCCTCAGGATTCCTCTGGTAGTTCTTTGACACTCTCTAAGACCAGCTTGCTTGAAAGTACCTAGCTGGCTTTTACAGAGTTCCTGGGCTGGTGTGTCTCAAATTCCTATGTTCTTTCCAAATATTTCTGGATTTTTTAGTGTCATCACTATGCTTCAAAGTATGTGGATTGTTTAGGAGGCAAACTGTCTACAAAATTGTATTAACTGAATAATTCCCTCCCTTGGTAAAGTAGATGAGATTGGGAGCGTTCAGGGTGGTATGGCCATAGACCCTTGGTAAAATATTGTTTGGGTTTCCAAATAAATAAATGACCATCTTTATTCATTCCATTACCTTGAGCAAATCTGCAGAATCAGGGCCCTCGATATCACTCATGTTACTAATTAGTACAATTTTTCTCCTTGAGATGCTGGACCACAGGATCGGCATGGCGTCCACAGATGGTGGAAGCCAAAACTCTAATCTCTAATGTGTCTTCAGCCACCTCTGCTGCAGAGTGGGCCTCAGCACATTAATGGCCTGTTTCTCAGCTGTCCAAGGACTTGATTTAATTATGCTGCAAGTCTCTGTCTTCTTTGGAAGTCTCCACACATGCTGTTTGCTCCATTATTATGGATTGCATTTCCTCTCTGCTGCAATGTCTCATTCTTGTCCTTCCTCGGGTTTTAGTGGCTAATAGACATTTGCATTAATTTTCATTTCTCTTGGTGCTTAATAAGCATCCTCTTAGGTACATATCCTGGAAATAGAAAATCATTTCACTCAACCAAAAAGCTAAACTCCAGACCCTTCCTAGCACCAAAACTTGTCTTTCTATTGGTATGGTCCCCCTACTTCTCACAACCTCCAAGGGACAACATCAGGGATCCAGCAGAGACTCTGCCCTTGCCTAAGTTGCTTACACTTATCTGAGGTTTTCTGGCCACTGGTCCTTAATGCATCTCCTAAAAGTCACTCATACATACACACACATGTGTGTACATACATATACTCCATGAATAAGGTCCTTGGCTGCATTGAGTTATCCACGCATGGTTAATTAAACTATGATACTCATTCAACAAAAGAGTGTGTAGTCACTAATATGATGTATATAAAGACTACATAAAACACTGTGAAAAAATACTTATGTTATACTGTTAGGAAACAAAATGGTACATGCAGCATTATCACCATTGTGTTTTAAAGCATACATACTCACATCCCCAGGCCAACACTAAGAATAAGACAAGAGGAGGACATACCAAAAGTTTTACAATAGTTAAGGTAAGGTTTGAATATCTTAGAAAGAATTTTTTCTCTTTCATTTCAAAGAGAAGATATTTATTTCTTAAGAGAGAAAACAATAACCTCAAAAACAAAAGAGAAAAAGCAAATATATTTTCTCATCATTAGAGGTCCCAAATAAAGCAGCTCAGTTGAGGTAGAGGATAAAACACTGAAGAGATGTGCAGTGGGACCACTGGAGAGATAGCCAGAGAATTTAGGAGCAGAGTCTTCGAGTCAGCAGGTTTCCGAGAACATCATTTAACCATGGGGTCAGTCTCATTGGCAGACACACCTTGACTAGTAACACTATCAGTGAACAGAGCTGGGATGTTGCTGGTCTCACCATTACGGGGAAGACAATGGGAGCAAACGTATGAAGAAAGCAGTACCTTTCACAGCCACCAGGCCAGGAGAGATGAACAGAATGGGCAGGAAAGCAACCTGCATGATAGCTGGCCTCTCTGTCCAGACTCTGATTACAAGATAAAGAATACAAATTTCAGTACAAAAGTGAATGCTTATATAAAATAAGAGAAATAACCATAAATTACAAATACAAAAAGTTGACAAATACAAAGCACCATAAAATCCATAAAAATAACAATGTTTTTCTTATTTAACTGCTCTACCCACCTCTGGAAACAAGTTTTTCCTAAATTTTTGACTATATACTCTGTCACTACCACTGCATGTGACAATTATTTTATATTTGCTACCTAAAAATTAGAAGGATAATTTTCTCCTCTGGTATGGTTAATTGAAAAAATTTTAATTTTATTTTGATATAACTTTAGACTTATGGAAGTTGCAAAAATAGTACAAAAAGTTCGTCCAGCTTGCCCTAACATTGACATCTTACGTAAGCTATTGTACAATCATCAGATGTAAGAAATTAACATTGGTACAATAGTATAAACAAAACCATGTACTTTATGTGGATTTCACCCTTTCTCTGTTTCAAGGTTCAAATCACACTGCATTTGACTGGTGAGTTTCCTCTGGTCTGTGACGGTTCCTCTGCCCTTCCTTGTCTTTTATGATCTTGACCTTTTTGAAGAGCACTGGTCAGACACATCACAGGAGGTCCCTCAATTTGAATGTTCTGGCGTTTTCTCATGATTGAATTGAACCTAGGCCTCCCTGGAAGAATTCCCCAGGTAAAGTGCCCCAGTGCATCATATCAGGGAGACAAGATGTTGCTGCCTTATTATTGCATCTGCCAGGCTCCTCCCCGGAAAGTTGTTATTTCTCCATTGTATTTCATAAATATTTGGGAAGAGTGATTTTGAGACTATGCAAAAAATCCTGGTTTTCCTTCAACTTTCATATTCTAATTTTATTATTATCCATTAATGGAGCTTGCATATAGTAATTGTAAATGTGGTGATACTGTGGTTTTAATGGTGATTTTCTTTTTCTCTCTTTTCTTCTACATTTATTAAGTAGAATTCTTCCATATGGAAGAAATGTCCTCGCCTTTACATTTATTTACTTATCAGTTATTTTTCATGTATGTATGGACTACTGGCTTTCTATTTTATTCTTTGGGTTATAATTCAATACTATGCTATTTATTTTCTTACTCAAATTCTTCTACTTTTGACTATTAGGCATTCTGTAAGATTGGTTCCTATGTCCTCCAACATGTTCCCATCTTTTTCTTTTTTTAAGCACTTCCTTACTTTATGCCAACACAAAATGCTCCAGGCTCATCTTGTATTTTCTGTTCCCTAGTCCTGGAATTAACACTACTGCAAGGAACTTTAGTTCCTTATAATGGAGAATGGTATTTAGAAACCAAGATGTGGGTGTTGAGTGTGCTTGTTGCAATGGGGGTATAATTTCTTCTAGGTCTCAGTGGACAGCAGTAGAAATATTCACATCCATTAACCCATGGCATATTTATTTCTGTGTCTACATGTGTATGTGTATGTGTATATATGTGTGTATTTTTTTTAAAAAAAAGAGTTCCTACTGAATCTCTGAGTGCAGTCCAGCACCACAAGATTCATTCCACACACTCCTCTTTTCTTATTTGTAACTTCTTTCTCTTACAGTAAGAAATCCCCCTCTCATTGTCTATAATACATTTACTTATTTGCTCAACCTTAGTATACACAGAAAGCAGTTTCAGAATTGCTAACCCATATCCCCATAGGAAAAGTGTGTGCATGCAATTCTTTTTGTCTTCAGCTTTACAGTACACAGTCACAACACAGATTTTGACTGTACAGATTATACAGATTTTCAAATGTACTTCAATAAGCTCCTTTCTTCTCCGTCCTCTTCATTGTAGCTAAGTCAATGGTTCACAAATGGGGCTATTTTGCCCCAGGACACATGTGACAATGTCTGGAGATATTTTAAGTTGTCACAAGTGGGGGAATAGTACTGATAACTAGTGAGTACTGATAACTAGAGGCCAAGGATGGTGCTAAACATTCTACAATGCCCAGGATACTACAGATAAGAATTATCTGGCCCTAAGTGTCAGTAAATTATAAAACTTATAGATTTTTCTCCTTTTAGAATATTCTGAATTTTTGCTACAGTTTTTGGTACAATCAAAAAGTGACTTATTTTTATTGATTTAATCATGTATTGCATTGCTTTCATTTCATGGCTTATTAATCTTCATCTGAATTTTCTTAGTTTAACAAATAAAGATGAAAGAAGTGGATACTCTTCATATAAGTTTAAATCAGGGATCTGTAAATTCTTACTTCTTTACTGATATGTTCCAAATGATCTTTGCAAATTGCAGTCAGATTGGTATATTCCCAATCAACTTTACTTTAGCAGAATCCCAAAAATGCTCATGACTACTCCATGCCACCTGGACACAAAGCGGGAAGAAGCTAGACTGGAAAGAAACTGTGGTGTTAAGTGATATTAAAATGTCTTAATTTGTTGAATTTTAAAAAAACACATGTATACACATTCCTAGGGCTCTTCTGGGGCTTTGGAAAGAATCTTAGCTAAAGGACCCGAAAAGCTTAAACTCTGTTAGCTTTAAAGAATTCTTTTCCACCCAGACAACAGAGACAGTTGCGCAAAATCCAGGCTCTCAAGGAGTTTGTGGCTTAGGAAAGAAGGCAAATCTGTGTTCAGAGCTATCTCAGGAGACAGGAACAGCCAGACGTTTAGACTAGAGCCTAGAAACGAACACCCAGGAAGTCTGTTTCTGAATGACCACCCCCTCTCATCAGCAGTCAGATGACAGCCTCCTCACACTGGCCCCAAGGGGGCTCTGGAGGCCAAGGCGAGGCTGACATCTGAGTTTTTCTCTGCCCTTTCACATTTGCACAGGAGTGGGGAGTAAAGTGAGAGCTTGAAAGAGGATAGAGTGTGTCAAAAATATCATCATCCTAAATACTGTGATTTGAAGTCATTTTTCACTGCCAAGAGAGAAAAAAAATAGTAGTCAAGCCTCTGATGGCAATGTTTACTCTTCCAGGGAGAGGACATATGGGAGAGCTTCTGACAAGACTGTCAAAAGTGTGCTTGGCAATTTAACTAGTAATAATAGTGGAAAACAACAAATAAAGCTTTGAATTAATCCAGCATCTTTCATCTCCATATATCAAAGAGTGTTGCCAATGTTCTGATAACAACACGTCTGTGAAACACAGAAATGGAAGGCATTGTCATTCGTCAGTGACAGATGAAAGAACAGAGACGTTAATAAACTACCCTCCAAGTGAATCAGCTGAGGACATGCAAGAGCAGATCAGCATTTCTCCAAGGTATTGTCACCTCCCTGGGGCTGTCATAGCACTCATCTAAGGGATTTGAGTTTAAGGAGTGCCTGAACATAAGCATCACAGGGTATCTGGAAGACATCAAGCCTCAGCATTTGGCAAGAACTCACATCCACCAAGATAGCTCTGCATCTGTGCAGGTGAATCAGCAAGACACTTTTTAAAGTTAGTTGTTCACAAACCTTGTTGGATAGGCTCTGGGGAAGTTTTGGCCCCACACAGCCTATCTTTGGGGAGTCCATAATACATGGGGTAAAAAAAGGAAAGGCACATATGCCCCTCATATCCTACACTCTAACCACAGGGAGCTGCCTGAATTCTCCCCAAGGGTGAAGGCATTGTCCTCTGCAGCTTAGTCCATGCTGTTCCCTCTCTTTTGCTTGTTCACCTTCATGACGCCATTGAAGCATTACCTAATCTATCAAGACTACCATGCGCACACATGCCTTTCCTTCCTTTTTGTATCTAACAGATTCTACACAGATTTCAGACACACACCCTGTGACTTTGCTGCATACACTGGTTTACATTTCTGTCTTCCCTACCAAACTTGCACATCTTCATCAAGGGAGAGGTATTACAGTATGCCCAAAGCCCAGCACAGTGTCAGGCTTATACTAGATGTTCAGTAATTGTTTCTAGAAAGAAGGAGGAAGAGAGGAAGGAAGGAGAGAAGGAAGGAAGGAAGGAAGGAAGGAAGGAAGGAAGGAAGGAAGGAAGGAAGGAAGGAAGGAAGGAACTGTGCTAGACATATTCATGTTCGGCATTTAGCATGTGTTTCTCATCTGAGGGCTCAGGTCTTTTTCAATTTCAGAATTAAAATTTTGTAATGGAATTTTCCATTTCAGTTTTTTATTTGCCAACTGATTCCGCAAAACCCTCAACAAATTAATACATTGCTCACAATATAAATTTGCCTGTTTTTGCAGAATCCTGACCAAGGGGTGTATATTTAAATTTTTTGCACATTTGTTGTAAAGCATATTATTTTCTTGAGCATTTTTGCTTTTTAAATTACTGGTAACATTCTTACATCTTTAGTAGTCTTTTATTTTTAAGAAATAAAGATTCAAGTGTAAAAACAAAATGTTAAATGGCATATTTTAAAGGGCTAGTTAGAAAAATATAGCTCATTCTAAGTACCACTGAGTACACTTTAATTTCATTTCTAATTCAATTACAAATATTTCTGATTGAAATTTTTTTCAATATCAGAATTGATTTTTTTCTTTACAAATTTTATTTTTTTGAAAATGACATTTTTCCCACTCTTTCAATTCTCTATTTCTGAAAGCACATATGTTGAACATTATCAGTATATCCTCCATGTCTCCTAACTTTTCTTTCATGTTTTTCATCTCTTTATCTCTGTGCACCATTTGGGGTGAACTCTGCAATGTTATCTCCCGAGCACATCCAGTCCACAGTTGATCTTGTCTCCTAAACATATTTTTATTCCCATTACTTGATTCTTCATTTCCAGTGCCTAATTAGTTCATTTTCATATACACCTGTTCTTGATTTCTACCTGCCTGGTTTTGTTTCAAAATGTTTTGCTCTTTTTAGGTGTTGTTCCTTCCTTTATATCTTTGAAAAGCTTAAATATGCTTATTTTAAAGTCATTTTCAGATTGCTCTATTATTGACTTTCAATGGGAGTGAATTCCACTGATTTTGAGCTTGTTGGCTGTCATGCTTGGGATTAGTTCTCTTCATGTGCTTTGGAACTTTAGATAGCAAATTCTTCTGGAGAGGGTATTTTCAAATTCCCTCTCACCCCTCTCTCTCTCCCATCACCCCTCCCTGTCTGAGAGTTATTCCGTTTCCTCCCTTAGAACTCCTAATACAAGAGTCAGGTCTGATAAGAGTGACTCTGGTTTCTTGTGCTAAGGTGATCTTGGAGATATTACAGATCTAGTCACTGAGCCAGCAGCTCCTGGTGGTGGGCTTCCTAGCCCCTTCCCTTCACCTGGACATTTAACTGTACAACATGCTGCATCTCCAAGCAGTGTCTGGGGTTTCTTCCAGCCCCCTTCGGAACAGCTGGCAGTGGGCCCTTTAATTTCTACCAGTGAGTTTGGGTCCAGTTCATAATCATGAGCCCAGAGCTTCTGGTCCCTGCCATCTCAGCAGCTGTATTTCAAGCATCCTCTGCTTGTTCCCAAGTCCAAGAGCTCAGCAAGTCTATGGCCTCAATCTCCCTGTTCTACGTTGTTGTTTTGGCCCACAAAGGTGTTTATCTTGTTGAATGTGGCTATGCTTAAGTTGTTTTTGAAATACTTATTGTGCTATTGCAATGTTTTTGAAATCAAGGGATCTTTCAGAGAGTGAACTCCCACCACTGTCTTGACCTCAAGTCCCAGTCTAGGCATTTTTACAGCATTAGTCAGCTGTGAACAATGATCCCCAGCTGTCTAGAATGCGCCCTCTAACCTGCAGGCTCAGTTCTCCAGGCCCAGGTCTTGGGACAATGAGAACCAGACTTGGGAACATGGCCTAGGAGCTAGCAAGGTCTGCAAGTAGTGCCTAGCTGTCATGCCTGTGCACCTCAGGATGGAGTCAGCGCCTGAGCTCCCACAAGGGAACTAGACTGCAATTTCACATAAAATAAACACCCACCATCTGAGTCCACACTGCCCAAGTCAGCCTTGGAGGCTCACTCTTTGACCCTCTTAGCCTGGTCTGGATGTTTCAGACCGTCACTGGAAGAAAAAAAAAAAAGAAAACAGTCTCTTACCTAATACTATCACTTCAGTCTCCAAGTGTTCAGATCAGACCCACCTGGCATTGAACTTAATCTAATACTCTCAGACTTGGTCCAGACTCCAGGCTTCTCTCAAGCCCACAGAACACTTCTCCTGGCGTAATCCTAGTCCATGCCTTCTCCCTGAAAGGAGCACTCACCCCACTAAGGGTTCTGCTTCCAATTGCAGCATGCATGTGTTTGTGTGGAGAAGGTCCCCACGTATCCAGGCGGGTGTCCTACAATTCAACCCAATTCTGACACTACCTGGAGATAGGATCAGATCTACCAGGTTAAAGGCTTAGTTAGTCCCACAAGACTGCCCTCCACTTCAGGTGCCAGTCACAAGTCCAGACTGTCACCTGTGGTTCTGACTGACTTGCTGTAAATCATAGGTTCCCATGACCCCTCCAACCACTGCCTTGGGTTTGATTAACTTGCTTGAGTTGCTCTCAGAATTCAGAGATACCTTTCACTTACTAGATTGTGGGTTTATTATAAAAGGATATAACTCAGGAACAGCCAGATGGAAGGGATGCATAGATCAGTGTATGGGGAAGGGGCAAGGAGCTTTTATGTCCAATCCAGATATACCACTCTCTCCAGATCTTTTTTTAAAGATTTTATTTATTTATTTTTAAAGAGGGTAAGGGAGGGAGAAAGAAGAAAAGAAATATTCATGTGTGGTTGCCTCTTCGGCTCCCCCTACTGGAGACCTGGCCTACAACCCAGGCATGTGCCCTGACTGGGAATCCAACCAGTGACCCTTTGGTTCACAGTCCGGTACTCAATTCACTGAGCCACACCATCCAGGGCCCCCAAATCTTCATATGTCCACCAACCTGGAAGCTCCTTTAACACCATCCTTTTGAGCTTTTATGGAAGCCTCGTTAGGTAGTCATGAATGATTAAATCATTGGCCTTTGGTGATTGAACTCAATCTCCAGTCCTTCTCCCTACCCAAAACACAAAGGTTGGGGGATTGGGACTAAATGTTCCACTTTTCACAATGTGCTTATGGGATCGGTGCTGAGCACCTCATCTGCAGTAACTCACCTAATCCTCACAACAACCCTAGGAAGTGGCTACTATCTCCTCATTTTATAGATGCAGAAGTTGAGGCTCAGGTCCAGTGATATCTCTAGGATTCTAGAAATACTAAGTACTGGAACTGGGACTTGAACCAGGTTCATCTCAACCCCAAGTCCATGCCCTTAGTCAAACCCATGTTAGCACTGATCTTCCCGATCTCTTTGTGGCATTTGACACTATCACCAATACCATCCTCCCAGGAAGTGCCTCCTCTTCGGGCTTCCAGGAACCTGAACTGGAGTGAATTCACTCTTACCTCTGTCTCTCTCACAGGTTTGCCATGCTCTGCCCATGAATCCTGGTGTTCCCCAAACTCCTGCCTTCTTAGATGCACCATAGACTACTCAATTTCAACATAATCAACCCTGAACTTGTTACTTACATTCTCTGTCTCAGTTCCTGGCTCCTACTCAAGCTCCCAAACCAGAAGCCAGAATAGGCCCTGTATTGCCCTATACTGTCACTTAATGTCATACATAGTCCATTAATAGACAAAGGCAGCAAATCTGCTCTCCTGAACACTCTCACTGAAGCTATCTCACCTTTCCATTTCCATCACCCACAGAATACAGCCCCAAAGCCTCTCCCAGATGCCCACAGCTCACTATTTCATCCTCATTATTCACCAGCACCATCTATCTACCCATGCCCAGAGTGCCAGAGCCCTACTCACCTCCATCACATGCCCCTGTCCATGTGTCAGGCCCTCCGTGGCACCAGGCCTTTGCCCTAGATTTCCCCTCCACCTTGAACACTGTCATGCCTTGTCCTCCCACTTCTACTCCAAACATCTGCTTCGTGAAGCCATCTACTAAGCCTTTCTCATAAGTTCTGAGCAAGGATAAGGTGCTGGCATCTTTACCCTCAGTGGACCTTGGGACACAACACCATGGCCTAGTTTGCCTTTTTCCTGACCACCCTGCCCCATCAGCACACTCCAGGCATCCAGAACTCTCCGCGTGGCAACTGAGCACAAGGATTCCCCTCTCCCTCTCTGCCTCCAGCCCCACTCCTACCTTTCATCAAACATTCAGGTAATTAGCTGGCAACTGGCAACAGATACTAAAAAGCAATTTCTCACCCCAACAGGGAAGTGTAATGTTCAATTTTATTTTTCCAAGGGAAGTGATCAGAAGCCTGTGCACTCAAATGAGAGACATTCTGACAGAGTCACCGACATCTGAAGCCAGCAAGGAGGTTTAAATAAAAGAATTAAGAGAAACAGATCTCAGCTATAGCACTACATGGAAGGCTACAAAGCTAAAATTTGCATTTGTTAGGGACCACATAGCATTAACGTTCCATTGTGACTTATAGTGTCATAGAATGAAGTCAGTGGTGAGTCTCCAGGTCTCTCAGGCGATGTCCCCACCTACACAAACACACACCCTGCACATTGGACCAGTGCAAACCCTTGACTGATCAGCCCCTAACAAGCTGTTGAACTGCACCTCCTGCTAATCACGAGTCTATTCCTTATCAGTTCAAATCCACATGCTGAAATACATCTGGTGGAAAAGAAAACCAAAAAAGAAGTACAAATGGCTAATAAACATGTGAAAAAAAATCAACCTCAGCTGTAATGAAAGAAACACAAATCAAGACCTGATACTATTTTTCATCTGTCAAATGGACAAAACTAAAATCAATGATAAAACTGCTGAGGAGGGTGCTGGCTGCCTCCCCACCGTACTCAGCATGGGTAGTAAAGTGAGCACCCATACATATCCCAAGGCAGAAAAGGCAGAAGAAACCTCTGTAGACCTTTGATGATCTCCAAGAATCAACTCTCCTGTGCCCTTAAGCATTTTACCCTTAGCAGAGCCTCGGTGAACATGAGACAGGGTAGATGTGTGCTTGGGCAGGTGGGAGAGGAGAGTCGGGAAATCTGACCACTTTCATACACATGCACTCCGCGCTGTGTGAACACGAATGGGACTGTGCTTAACCAGCCCTGCCTCACTGACATGTCAAGGAGGGCACGGCTGAACCCTGCCTTTATAGGCTTATAGTTTAGAAGTAGAATTAAGACTCATACCCAAATCTGTAGAAAATAGGCAAAAAGAACTTGATGCTGTCAGAGAAGAAAAGGTGCTGGGTGCATTCAGAAAAGAGATTACTTCCAACTAGGCCATCAGGGTGGGTAGAAAGGTACAGGGAGAAAAGTATTCTAGGGGAGAAGAAAAGATTAAGGTCACAGACAACATGATTTAAATATGATGTATTAGTTTAATCATGGAGGTACTTTCCAGCCTTTACATTTATTTTTCTAGTCTAATATCTTTCCCTCCTGTTAGCTGGGTGAGTTCCAATGCCCCCAGGAATATGAATACTGGAGTTATGTGCCAGGGACTACCCTTGCACCCTGCATAAGTAAACTGATTTATTCCCCAAACATCTTCACAATGAGTATCCTTAGGCCTGTTTTACAAATGAGGAATCTGAGGCTCAAAGAAGACTTGATTTGCTCAAGATCACAAAGCAAGTCAGTGCTGCAAGGTCAGATAGGAACTGCTGTCTGCCTAACTTTGAAGCCTCCATCCATTCTTTCCACTATGTCATACTACCTCATTTGGGGACCACTTCCTTTCAAAGTAAAATCCCAATTTGATCCACAGATTTGATGCAATCCTTATCAAATTCCAGTAGGAATTTTTGGTGAAATTATCAAATTGATCTTAAAATTCATATAGTAATTCGAGGGACCCAGAAGAGCCAAAATAATCGTTAAGAAGAACAAACTTGAAGGATTCACACTTCACAACTTCAAAACTTATTACAAAGCTACAGTAATCAAAACTGTTTGGCATAAAGTTCTGGCAAAAGGAAAGGCATATAGATCAATGGAATGAATTGAGAGTCCAGAAATAAATCTACACATTTAAGGGAAATTGATTTTTGACAAGAGTGCCAAGACAATTCAATGGGAGGAAAAATAGTCTTTTCAATAAGTAGTTCTGGGACAACTGGATATCCACATGCAAAAAAGTAAAGTTGGAAACTTGCCTTATACCATGTATAAAAATTAACTCAAAACAGATCATAGACCTAACTGTAAAAGCTGAAACTATACAACTCTCAGAAGAAATCAGGAGTAAATCTCTGTGACTCTGGATTAGGCCAAAGTTACTTAGTATTTAAAGAGCAAGCAACCAAAGAAAAAGAGATAAAGTTTTGGACTTCATAAAAATCAAAAACTTTTGTTCTTCAAATGACATTGTCAAGGAAAAGACAATCCACAGAATGTGACAAAATATTTACAAGTCACATATTTGATAAGGGTGTAGTATCCAGAGTACATAAAAATTCTTATAACTCAACAATAGGAAGATAAATGACCCAATTTTAAAATAGGCAAAGGATCTGAGTAGACATTTCACTAAAGAAGCTATACAAACAGCCAATAAGCACATGAAAAGGTACTCAATATCATTCATCATTAGGGAAATGCAAATTGAAACCATAATGACATAATGCTTCACACCCACTAGGATGGTTAGAATAAAACAGATACATAACAAGCACTGAAGAAGATGGGGAGAAACCGGAACCCTCATCTATTGCTGGTGGGAAAGGAAAGTGGTAGAGCCGCTTTGTGAAAAAGCCCAGCAATTCTTCAAAAAATTAAATATATGAGTTACCATATGACCCAGTAACTCCATTCATGGATATACATACCCAGGACAATTGAAAATGCATATTCACAAAAAACCTTATGCATGAATGCTTATAGAAGCATTACTCTGAACAGTCAGAATGTAGAAACCACCAAATGTTCATCAACTTGTGTTGGATAAAGAAAGGCATTATATACATACAATAAACTACTATTCAGACATGAGAAGAAATGAAGTACCGATACCTGCTACAACATGGATTAACCCTAAAAACACAACTTCAAGTCACAAAAGACCGCATGTTGTATCATTCCATTTTTATCAAATGGCCTGAAGAGACAAATCCTGAGAGAAAGGAAGCAGGAGTGGGGGTGAGGGGGACATGGAGAATGACCACTAAGTAGGTACAGGGCTTCTTTGGGGGGGAATGAAATTGTGATAAATTGATTGTGGCGATGATTGCAACACACTAAGTAACACTAAGTTGTACACTTTAAGTGGGTGAGTTGTATGGCATGTGCTATATCTCAATAAAGCTGTTTAAAAATAAACAGGCCAAAAAATAAAAAAGGAAAGTAGCACATACTCACTGACAGTTGGAATACACAGAAAAATATAACAAAGGACAAAGAAGTCACTCGTGACCACCAGAGGTAAGTAAGCACTGCTAACATTTTGCTTTCTTTCACTCCCAATTTATTTTCAATCGTTGTTTTAATGGTTGAAATTATATGTAAATGCTATTTTATCCAAATTCACTTCTTCCCTCAGAATAACTTCTGGTACTACAGTCCTTGGACACCCAGCCCGCCCTTCCTCCCTACTTCCTACCACCTCCCCTTGAACCCTCTGCCCAGCCGGCTCCAGAGGAGCCGGGTCCCCACCCAGACGGCGTCCTCTGACTGAAGTGCCCCTCCCCCGACTGCCTGGCTGGAAAGCCCCTACTTTTGCTGCCTCCTCTGTCCACCTATGTGTTCTTCAGTGAAACTTCCCCAGAGCCCTCAGCGGTTGCTTCTATGTATGCTCCTGTCACCAGTCACACTTTGTTCCTGTGACAGGCTCCTGCTCCAAAACTGAGCTCCCCGGGTACAAATTCAGTGCTTGGTCCCCTTTAGAGGAAAGGGGTTAGAGGGAAAGAGAATATTTCGGGGAGGGTATGAAGAGGGGAAACGGGACCTCCTCTCCTCAAGTGCCCATCCTGCCTCCTGGCTGATGACCCTTCAGGTACACCTGAGTGCCTGGCGGCCTGAGCCTAAGGCTTCCCTTTCCACTCACTAGCTCTTCCTGGATTTCCTGCCCTCACCTCTACCCCAACCCACCTGGGTGTTGTAGCCATTGGCTGACAGTCCCTCCTCCAGCCTGGCCTCCCCTTGCCTTTACCCTCTATCTAGGGCAGATGTCCAACACTGATTTCCTGGTGGGGGTTCCTGGCTTGGGAACCTGAGGTTCCAGGAAAGAGGCCAGGTCAGTCAGCTTGAGGTTCCTTGAGTGTCCACTTGACCACAAAACTCTGAGGATGGGGTACTACAACGAACACAAGAAGATCAATCTCTCCCTCTCCCATCTCTCTCTCTCTCTCTCTCTCTCTCTCTCTCTCTCTCTCTCTCCAGAGATGGACTCATTCTCAGATTACAGAACTCAGGAAATGGAACCCATCTCCTTGTTATCAATGTAAAACTGAGCTGAGCTATTTGTGATCTAAATCAAAATAGAACTGTGTCTGGCAAACTCATTTTTCTCAGGCCCCGGCAGCTCCCCAAGATACATTGTCTGCTGATGGGGGGTGAGGGGGTGGTGGGGAGACAATGGCAACTGCCAGGAGCCATTGATCACTTGTTTTATGTGCAGAATGAATCCTTAATCACTGTCGCTTCAGAAAGAAAGGGGAAATTGAGATGGATTCTCAAGTGCCAAAGGCAGAGAGCTTGGTAATTGCAGTTCTTTCATTAAAACTTTGGAGTGTAGTAAGTTAGCCAGTGGCTGTTCAGCTCTGCCTTGGCGTCTACATCCTGGCTCATTGCTAAGGAGGAGCAGTGAAGAGTCCTGAGAGCCCAGAGTAATCTCTCCTCATGTAAGCTGGAGGTGGGCAGGGGCAGGGTAGGGATCTCATCCCCTGGAATTTGAGGACCTGCCATTTGGACTCAACTTATCTCTCCAACCTGATCACTCACTGCACTCTGAGCCTCAGTTTACTTATTTGTAAATGCAAGCAAAACCCGCATTCCCTCGCACACCTATGCTGTTTTACTCTTCTGCCCCACTTCTTGCACTAGTTCTTCCTACTGGCAGTGACATTTATTTATATGCTCATTCATTTTGCAAACAATTATTAACTGCTTATAATGTGCTCAATGGGTCACAAGAAGAGTCCTGGTTTCTAACCTCTCTCCTCGGAGCTTTTGGCCTGGAGCAGGCATTCTCAACAAGGGGCCGTATTGCTCCCTTGGTTCTGGAGGAATGGATAAAATCCTACCCTTTTTATATATAAAGCACAAATATACATATAGTACATGAGCAGATACGAAGCACATATTTTAAATTTTCTTGAAGGGAGGAATGATTAGGAACAGGATGGCTGAAAGAGCTCCCTAGGGGAGTAGTAATGAAGAGAAGGTAACTTGTCTACACTGGTTGAAGGTGACATTCTCCCCTCTTCACCTACCCCATGCTTCACAAATCAGTATGCATCCCATCCCACCAAGAAACCTTCTCTGAACACCCATTCCTTTTTGCCTCTTCTCGTTGCTCCCATGACGACCCCCACACAGCTAGTTCATGGCACTAGTCTCCAAGCTCTCCTCCACGGCTCTGATCCATGCCTCCATCCCCCACACCGGTCTGTAGGATGCCATCAGGCAAGGCACTTGTCTTAGTCTATTTTAAATCCTTAGGGCCTAACAGAGGAGCAAACACGTAGTGGGTGTTTGATAGAAGTTGAATAAATGATGAGTGACGATACATATCTCTCTGCTGTTCTCAGGGTAGAGAAAGGAAGCCTTAAGGGAATCAACATTTACTGAGCCCCTCCTGTGTGCCAGGCAGAAACTGGCACTTGTGGGGAAGCGAGGGTTAAACAGGGTTCCTTGCAGTGGTGTGCTGAAGCCAGTCCTTGTTGCTCACCAGAGTCTATTACATTTTCAGGAATTTTTCAAGCCAGTTGTTAAACTACTGAAAGCTTGAAATCAGCCATGATGAGAGCCTTTTCACCATGGAAATTAGCAAATATTACAAATCAGGGCTTTTTCTCCCCCCCTCTGAGAGCCAGTTTACCAGTTACCACTGGTCCCCTGCTGGTTGCATATCTGATGAGTGGGGGCCAGGAGAGGGTACAGAGCTTTCTCTTGTACCTCCCTACCACTTTGTGGGTGGTGTTGGGGGGCAAGCAAGGCAAGGAGAGTTATCCGCCTTTGCACATTAAGATCCAGGATCTCACTAACACCAATTTTCTTTCATTGAAATGCCTCTCTTTGCCCTTGAGTTAAGTATTGTAAAGGAATGAACAAAAAGAACACTTGAAAATCACCCTCTTGAGACTCTGGAGTCACCACTCCTATCTACAAGGCAGAGGTTGGAGCAGTGAGTTCAGGAACCCTTCTCAGAATTGACACCTCAAAGCCAGAGTCCAACAGGACTTCCAGGTACCCTCCGAGGGAGCCTTGCAGAAGACTTAGCTAGATATGACAATCACCTGTTTGTCTATCTTTCTTGACAGTATAGGTTCATTAGGACAGGGAGCAAGGGATTTTGACCCCTGGATCTATCTCTAGATTGTAGCCCAGTGCCTGGCACACAGTTGGCACTCAGTAGATGTGCCTGTTGAGTGAGATAACACCCACTGACCCAGATGCAGCTCATCAGGGGACAGGGCCCATATCAAATCCGGGTATTCTGTCTGAGCAACCCCCCAGTGGATCTGAACCAACTGAGCTGACCTTGAAGCTCAAACCACTCTCCTAATACCTTGACCCTTTTACATCTCCCATGAGACTCAAAGTTTCAAATGTCTTGAGGATGCTCTGGCTATCTGTTCTAAATGCTAAATGTCTTATTAGACAAAGGCGTTTGGGCCTGACTCCTCTAGAATACAGATCTGCTTAGAGGGGCAAGAGCAGTAGCTGGTGTGTCGCCACATCACAGTATCATTAGCAACCAGACAGAGCTGTTCAGCACACACCTTTTAACATTGAGTCTCTGTTTTCTGACTGTTTGGCAAGCCAGGGAAGATAAATAAAGGAGGCTCCTAGTGCATTTGGTTTCTTTCACATTAGGTTCTGTGATGGGATCCCTGATTTAAGACCAGGATCCAATTGAGAAGCTGTGCAGATAGCACAATGAATAACAGGGAAACGTCAAGCCTGAATCAGTGTGCTGTGTTAGTCTAGGACCATGTACTGTGCCATTATTTATAATCAAGCAGATCCTTATTTTGGTTTCTAGAAAAGGACATCAAAGGGAGAATTAATATTGAAAATGGAAAGGAAATGGCATTGGAGAAAGAAAGAGTGTTTGTCCTTGTTGGGGAATATGAGTTAACAAGTAAAAATATTTTCAGTGGATGTGTTCAAAATAGTAATAAGGAACAGGGAAGGTTCTGGTTTTTGTGGCTGCTTTTGTCATGATCTCTACCAGTGTCTTCTAGTAATTGACACCAGGAAAAAAAGTGGGTAAAAAGGATTCCTTGGCAGCTCCCCACCAGGTGGTTTACTTCTTCCAGTCAACATGCTGACTTTCAAAACTCCAGAAGAGAGCCTGAGAAAATTTAAGTACCAAGGCAAAGTGCATCTATGAGGCAACAGCAGCAGACAGCAGTTAGCCTGCAGCTCCGGAAGGCCAAGAAAGATGAGCAGGTCTTAAAGATAAGAAGCATTACCGATCTCTACATTGACCCAGCTTCTGAAGAAGGGACCAACCAGGTCAGCCTCACCCTGAATGAAATAATCAATAGTGTGAATGCTTTAGATCCAGAACTATGTTTCCATGCCACCCACGCCGCCAGGAGAATTATATATAATTGCCATATAATATATTAAGTGCAGGAAAACAGATATTTGCAAAGAGATAGGGAAACCCAGAGGAGGACTCTAATACCAAACCAACACAAAGTGGAAGGTTACATTCAGGAACATCTTTCAGAAAGAAAGATGCCACAGGTAAATTTTGCAGGGAGCAATGGTCAGTTAACGGGGAAGGACCAGAGGGGTAGCAGGAGAGGGCACAGCCCAAACAAGAGAAAGACAGAGTCAGACTGCAAAGCCCACATCATATTCTTTTTCATCTCGGTACTTTTGGTGACTCAGAATCTAAAGCAATATGTTCTTAATTAAACAGTCACTGGATAAACAGATGATGCATGGGAGGAGCTTCAGAAAGTCCCATGTTGCTATGACACCAAAGGGGGTCAGGTGGACATGATTAGAGGCAAGGCCAGAAGAGGGGTCACAGGTCAGGCCATGGAAAGCTGTGTGTATTGTTCAAAAAGGCTTGAACTTGATTATGCAGGTCAAGGATTCTTGAGGTCAGGTCTTCAGGGCTCAGTGCCCTCTCCCCTGAAGTTGTAAGCAAAGTTTTGTGCACGAACCCTGCTCTTACCAGATTCTAAAAGGAACTCATGACCCCACCAGACATGCAAAGGATAGCTGGGATAACAGCTGAAACATCTTAAAAGGTTGTAAGCCAGAGAGGGTCAGTGTACGATTTATTATTTATGTGGATACCACTGATTTACAAGAATAGGGACCTTGTCTATCTTTTCCACTGCTGTATCCCTAGTACACCTCATCCTGCTTGATACCGGAGAGGTGTTCAATAAGAAAAGAACGCCGGCTAGCTATAAAGGATGGGCTTCAGGGGACAAGACCAAAGCCCAAGAATCTGTTAGGAGGCTGTTGAAATAAACCTGAACAGGAGAGAGGGAGGGGTTGGTTGTTGGTATAGAGTGAGAGTGACATATTTGAGAAACCTTTTGGAAGTTAAATTAATAGGACTTGATGGTTTACAGAATATGGGGGGGGTAAGGGAAAAAGACAAGTTAAGGATGACTCCCATTTTTCCAGCTTGAAAGAGTAGCTAAATAGGGGTGCCATCAACACAAATAAAGGGAACAGGAAGCAGAGCATGTCGGTGGTAGGTTCTGTTGGGCAGTGGTCAGCACAAGGGGCCTGGATGACATCCAAAGGCAGATGCTAAGTAGGCCGTGTAAATGAGGTTAACGCTTAGAGGTGAGATTTGAGCTGGAGATGGAGATGTGAGAATCAGAAATATAAAACTGTGGAAACCTTTAGAGTGAGCGAGGTCACGTAGGGAGAAGATCGAGGGAACACAGAGCAGGCCAAGGACAGAACTATCAGGAAACCAGCACTGAGAGCACACACAGAGGAATACAAACCTGCAAAAGAAACAGTTCCCACCAGGGGATAAACGAAACCAAGGGAAGGGAGCACTGATGAACAAGGAGGCATCCAGTGCAAAAGATGTGACTGAGAGTTCTGGGGCTAAGGACCAACAGCTATTCACTGAAGGGGTAATTGATGGTCTTCGGGATCAGGATTTTAATGGAGCACAAGAAGTAAAAGCCACATGTTACAGGACTAGGTGGGGAGTGAAGAAATGGAGCATTGAAAAGAGCTCGTCCTTCCACAAAGTTTCTATGACCAGAGGTAGAAGGAATTACATTTTACCAAGAGTGGGCCTTGGGATAAAGGGTGAGAAAGTCTCAGCTACCTCTTCTTGCTGTCTTCCTCTACTAGATCATATATTCTTTGAAAGCAGGAATTATAGTCTATGCTTTTTTAATCCCCCACAGTATCTAGTACAATCTGCACTGAAAATGTGAGCCTTCCTTCCTTCCTTCCTTCCTTCCTTCCTTCCTTCCTTCCTTCCTTCCTTCCTTCCTTCCTTCCTTCCTTCCTTCAACATTTATGGAGCTTCTACATGTTCCAGGTGCTATTCTGCGCGTTCAGGCTAAGTCAGGAAACAAAACAGCCTGCCCTCATGGTGCCGAGTTCTAGTGGCAACCAAGGAACAATAAACAATAAATACAATAAGTATGTAGAGCAGATAGTGTGCAGGAAGGTAATAACGCTATTAAAAAAGGAAAGCACGGTCAGGGGGGCTGGGGCGGCGAGGGTGGGAGGCAGTGGGCCTCACTGAGAAAGCAAGACTCGAGCAAAGGCTTGCTGAAGCTGAAGGGGTTCACCTGCTCGGTAACGTGGAGAAGAACATTCCAGAGAAGTGTAGGATGATCACCTGCCGCAGTTGGCCCAGCACCGCGGGGTCTCCCAGGATGTAGTAAGTCTTTCAGGACTAAAACTGGCACCGAAACCAAGGTTTTCCCTACTGAAAGCCGAGAGAAACCAGCTGAAGGCCTCGAGGCAGGAGCGTGGCTGCCATGCTCAGAGGGCCAGTGCGGCCGGAGGAGCGAGGGGGAGAGGAGGCCACGAGAGCCTCTCCACGGGCCACACGGCCGTCCCCCCATGTGCGAGCAGCATGTCTCCATACGCACAGGGAGCACATCCCCGAACAGACTGAGGAAAATAGCTGTCATGGAGCAGTGAAAGCCTCCAACGGCTCTCAGACAGCACATTCACCTTTCACAGAGACTTTCAGCCCTGTCATCCACCTGTCTGAGCAGACGCCCCCCTTCCCTCCGAGCAGCAGGGCCGCAACCCTGGCCCGTGCCATGGGGTCCGCATGCCAGGTGCTGCTTCTCTGATGACGCTGCTGTCGATTCTCTCATCTGCGCCGTGGGGGGCAGTCCTGAGCAGCAGAGCCAGCCTGACCCAGAGGCAGAGCCGGACGCTGCCTGTCTATCACAGACCCATACCCAGTCCACCCCTGACCCTGACAGATCCCATTCCACCCTGGGACTTGGCCCTTGGGAAGGGACAATGGTTCTTACAAGGGGTCTTCAGACACTTGGTGACCCTTTAAGATGGCAATGTGGACGATTTCTTCTGAAGTTTCCAAATTTCAAATAAGCCACAGAAAATGTCCATGAATTCTGTCCTGTTTTATAAAATATAAAGATTTATACATGGAAAGGATTCCTAATTAATTAATGGAGTTGGCTTCTTTCAGAAACACCTCATAGAACATGGGGCCCCTGAGGAGACAGATAGCAAGGGGATCCCTAGTGTCAGAAGATTAGGAAACTCTGAGTTCAATCCTCAGCTAAAACGAAAGCATGTTATCTGAGAAAAGCAAAAGTATTAGGCTATCATCATTTATTAACACTTGAGTGTAAACTAGCCGGTGAGATTAGCTGCTCACAAATTGAAGATTCGAATGGCATTGGGAAGGGGCGGGAGGGTGATAGGGGGGCTGGAAAGAGGCATGGACCCAGCGTCCAGAGAACCTCAAGTCAAAATTCCATAGAAGTAATCAGACAGGCCACAGAGTGGTTCAACGTTCTCTTCTTCATTAGCCCCTGACAACCCAGGACGGTGAAGGTTATCATTATCCTCCAAGAGGCAGTGCAACAGCCCAGCCAGACTTCATGGGTTCAAAGCCCAGCTCTGCCAATGGACTAGCTGTGTGATTTGAGATACTTACTTATCCTCTGTGTCTCCTACTCTTCCTAAAAGTGGAGACAATCATGGTGCCAAGCTCACAGACCTGCTGTGAAGACTTAGATGAGCTAATGCATGGGACTTTCTCAGGACATTCTTGGCATGTGATAAACACTCAATCACCAATGTTAGCTGTTATTTTACAAAGGAGGATATGAGGCATAATCAGGTGAAGGAATCTGGCCAAGGTCACCAGCAACAAAACAGCAAAGCCTAGATTAGGAGCCTTCGTCTTTCCTGGGAAAAGGAACCAACTGGGACGATTAGTACAACACAGATTCCCAGACCCCATCCCAGACTCCTGGTTGGGTGGGGCAGGCGGGACAGGTAGACTGTGCCATGAGAGGGCAAGATTCTGCGTGTAGAGCAGGCGCCGCCCAGGAGATTCTGACACAGGGGATCAGCAGAAGGCAGTTGGGCAGCACCGGCTTGGACTCAGAGTCTTCCCGCGGGGCGAGGCACCGGTCAGGAGACTCTGAGGACCTGGACAGACCTCCTCTACCTAACCCACCCCTTGACCAATGGCGTGCCCCCCATCCGGACTCACAGCACGTTTTCCTCTCTGGTTTCCAAGGGAAATGGGCTGCACAGCCATTGTTAGACAGAGAGAGTTTTCTCCACTATCAAGAGCTTTAGAACGAAGCTCCACTTCAAAGTGGATTTTACCACCAGGTTCTGTAATGGAAATGCTGACATAATCTTAATTATGAGAGGGAATTTCCCTTGGATGGAAATGTGGTCACCTAGAAGACTCCATCTGCGAGTCCTCCTGACCTGTAAAAGAAGATGCCTGGGTGGAATATTTTGGGTAAGGTATTATGCATCTACTTATGCTCTGATCCCCATCTGTGGGTTTAGCAAGGCAGTATTTCGAAGAAAGGGAGAAAAAAAAAAGTAAGAACACCAGGCTTGAGAAGACTCGCCTGGATCAGAGACCGGGGTGAGCTTTCTACTCTGCAGTCTTTTGCATTTCAGATGAAGTGAAATCTATTTCAGGTGCTGCTGAAAATGCAAGAAAAGTACCAGTGACTTGGAGTCCTAGGAATTAAACTGGCCTCAGTTCAGAGACAAGAAGTGGTCTCGCACCATCTTTTCTGCATATTCATAATTTGTCAATGTGAGGAGGTCTTTGTTACAAAAAAAAAAAAAAAAAAAAAAGCAAGAAAGCAAAGAAGGAAAAAAGTTCCTTGGGAAGTATCTTCTCATACAAATGAGGTGGCTCCCTTCACCCCAGCCCCAGGTGGCAGTGCGTGTTATCAGCATCTGTCCTCCAGCATCAACTCGGTGCTGGTACTGCCAGTCATTTCCTTGCTGAGATATGGGTGGGGTGGGCTCTGGGTTAAATCTATTATTCAGAAAGCCTGCTGCTTCCCCAGAGAGTGGGGGAGTATTTAGGTATTTACTCGT
>PVKM010015430.1:0-27926 GCA_004027735.1 Carollia perspicillata
TGTTTGTTTTGTTGATTAGGTTCCTGTTAAAGGCGAGATCATATGGTATTTGTCTTTCACCACCTGCCCTAAGAAATGCTTCTTTTGGTGATGGTCCTTTACATGAGGGGCAAGTAAGGGTTTAGGGTGGGCAAGTGCCTGGAAAATCACAGCAGTGAGAAGAAAAATGAATTTGATTCAGAATGTACCTAATACCTTAACAACTGACCCAGGAAACAAGTACTGCTGCCCAGTATGCAATGTTGGCAAACAAAGCCTACATTAATACTCAAGTATTATTGTACTGCTGCTGAGACCTACTTAAAGGAGTGCTGACCCACCCAATTTGTGCCCCATTACTTCCAGGGATCCAAAGAAACACCATCTACAAAATTCTCCACTCCCAGAAGTGTGCAGTTGAACTAGGGAGGTCCCCAAGTCACAGATCAATGATTGGCTTGCCTACCAGGAACCTGCAAGAGGGTAGATACGGTCTAAAAAGTAAATATACTATGATCCTGTAAAGTATGAAACTGTTAGGAAAACTGCAGTTAGCTTGTCTAGAAAGCAAGATTCTGCAAAGGCAATTGTCCTCGAAGACTTCCTGAAACTGTATTTCTTAGTTTTTTTCAAAAATAAGCTTATTCTTACCACTTTCCATTATTTGGACTTTAGTCAATCACACATACAAAAATCAAATCACACTGACAAAAAACTGAATGACACACCCCAAAATACTAGATATCTGAGAAGGGGGGGCAATAATTTTTCTACTAGAATTAACAAAAAGGTTACTGATGAGGTCTACATTATCAAAACCTGTACTACTAGAAAGCTAATGGGCGGGGGTGGGATCAAACTGAGCTTTGTTAATAGCTGGTCTGAGAAGATGTTCCTCAGAGCCAAAACAAAGAGTCAAACTGGGGGAGGGAATTTAACAGAGGACAATCCAAACTATATAATGCCAACGCTTGGAGACACCACATGAACAAAAAGAGGCCACTGACTATTATGAACATGTCTCGTCTTTTGCTGCTGAACACGGAAGGAGGCAAGAACTCTACAACTAGTCATACCAAACTCAATGATCTTTCCATGCTGCTATGGGCAATGCTCCTAGGGACTCCTTTCTCGGTTCCCTAAAATCATAGAGACAGGGAATCACCATCTTTGGGAAAAGCCAGTGGTTGCCCACCCATCTTCAAAGCACTACAGAATAAGTTTGTGCACCAAGTAAATTTCAAGTTACTTAAGAGTTACCTGATACTGGAGTAAATTAAATTTAACATTCTATAGTAGTTGAGATTATTTATCAAGAGATAAACATATCCTTTATCAAAACAGTAACAACAGACTTTACTTACAACTGCAACCACTCTGTAGCTATACTGAAAGGGGAAAGCAAATGCAAGTTAATAATCATATGAAAATTCAATATTGTATAGAAAGGCACCACTTTTTTGAAACTGAATAAACTTACCTCAGTAAAAAGATACTTTTAACACTATTTATTACTTAGTCCATTAAGGACATTGGTAATACACTGATGAGAAGCTTTCTTTTTGACAAAGTGGGTAGGAATTACAATTTACAATACATGCGTGTCTAGTAAAGGACAGGGTGAAAAAACTGAAATGTATTACCACTTATACTAGGGTATATACTATAAAGGACCAAAGCTGATTTATAATGCTTCACACAGTCATTTAATAAATTATACTAAACGTTTAGTCCTAAATGGAGTCAACCTGAAAATTTAAATGATGCAGTAAAAACAGAAGCCTTGGTTTCAGAAAACCTCCATTTTGGAAGTCCACCTTCTTGAAGTGACCTTGTGTGAGACGTTTAATCCAATCAAATGTTCGCTGTGTACCTATCAAATGCCAGCAGCTGCAGTGGCACTCATAAGTTATAAGCAAAATATGGTTCTTGCCATTAGTTGGGAAAGAAGCAGGTATAAATAGCCACTATAATTCCCAAAATGCAAACTAGGTTTCTTCAGCTAGCATTTGCTGAGCACCTATATGTTACGCTGCACCAGACACCAGGGATACAAGAACCAAAAACTGAAGACACAGAATCCAACAGTAATATTAAAGGAGAGATGAGAGAAGAACTGCCCTGCCGGTTTCAGAGGGCTGCTGTGATAAATTTACTGTAAAGCACTATTTAAATGTGAATGCAAGACAAATCCAAAACCATTTACCTCAACAAAACAGAGGAAGAGAATTACTGATAACATTTGAATGCACAGATAATTTCTGCAATTATTTTCCATAGTTATCATATCCAAAATGCCACTTGCATTTCTTTATAATAGAAGACAAAGGCAAAGGAAAAAAACTCTTGTAAAAATGTTAGCCAGTTGTGTAAAATTACATGAGACACAGAAAACATTAATGGAGTGTATATAACAGCTACTGAAAATGAAAGCTATTTTTAAATCAACATATTCAGGAAATTTGCTCGCACAACGACACCATCCACTGATGAACAATGGCAGTAAATATAACCATTTTGTATTTTTAAAATTACCTGGAGATTAAGGAGAAAACTAAAAACTCCAGTTGGCAGACCAGTTTATTAACAGGCCCAACATCTTTGGCTGAGCTGTAGTTAGTAATGACATGGTTACTAAAACAGGCGTGCAAGCAAGCCGCTTGCCGGTGCTTGTTCAGTTTCTCTCTCGCCTCTCTCTCTCGCCCCTCTCTCTCTTGGAAAAACTGCATGCAGCGCTGCACGATCACACAAAATAAATACAGGAAAGGGGGTGGGAAGCCTGGGTGGGGAGGTAAGCGCAGCTCTGGGCTCCACCAGTGGAAGGCGTTCCACAAGAATTGCTACAGGGTCAAAAGTTTACAGTGGTTTCAATTTCACCTTTTAGCAGCCAATCAGGAAACAGAGACTGCACGCTGACCCCTCAGGCTGCAAATGAACATTAACTCATTGGCTACCAGGATTATATATATTCCTTTTCTTGCCCAGCTTTTTCTTTATCTTTTTTTTTATTGGGGGGGGGGGGGAGGGGTGAGAGCAGAGAAGCAGAGGCAAAGAATATTTTTAGTTCAAGGCGACAATCTTATTTAAGACCATGTATATTGAACAGGTATTTGAGGGGAGAAATAACTGAGTAATTATCTTTCTCCTTGCAATTAGTTTCTTTATCCTGTAGTAGCTAACAAACCAACCATTTATGCTAGTGTCAAGACAGAGTGAATTTAGACAGGTTAAAACAACGGATTTATCTCCATGAGGCTGTAATCCTAAAAATAACTTACAATATGATGAAAGGTAATAGCTGGTCGTGTTTCCAGTAAATGCTTTAAAAACAAGTTCAAAAAATGAGGACATTTAATCGAAGTATTTATCTACACCCCCAATTTTTATTTGCATAGATTCCCCACCTCCTCTCTAAATCATTAACATAAACATGCAACAACATGTCTGTCCTTTTCATACTGCACATCTACCAAAATGCAGATATACCTCCTAAGGCTCCAGCTTTCTCCTCCTCTCTCCTCTCCAAACACCAGTACCCAGGAGTGATCTCCTAGACACTACACTCAAGAGTGAACTCTTTGGAAACAGACACAACTGTTCTGATTCATTTTTTTATGTAAATTTCTTCCAAATGCACAAAGTATCAGTAAACTAATCCATTAAATACTCTTTTCAACATTTTATACTTAATATTGACTAAGGATAAAATGAAGGTCAGTACTATATACACTTTAACTATCCTACATTTAAAAACTAAATTTTTTACATGATAAAGTGATCTGTATTAGCTACTCTATCAAAATGATCAGTCAAATTCTAAATAAGCAGATATGGGAACCTGTAGTTAGCAATATTTCTCATTAATACAATAAGTGGTCATATGTTTGCAGGTTTGTTGGCTTAAATTTAAGGTTCTGTTTAGAACCTGCTGAAGCACTACTACAGCCTAAGAAAATTACTTCATGTAGGAAATTCATTTTCTTATCCAAACCAGCAAAGACAGAAAAGACGCCACAGTTATTTCTGAACACCCAAAGGTAACCTATATACAAAAGTGCCTTACTTAATACACAACACACTGCTACAGGGTTCCCCCAAAAATTCACAGTATATAAAGTGTCCATAGCAATTTAACGTCAGTTGTTAAGATAGTAAATTTAAAACTTGATGCTGATACAGGATTTTTTTAAATTCAGCATTAAATTTTTGGTTAAAGAAAAACAAATTCCCAAACCTTCATGATTTAAGTTTATGCATTATTTGTCAATAAAAAGTCTATACTTTTAAAATGTACGGGTTTTTTTTTAATGGCCTGCAGAAGCTTTTCTAATATAATACATTAAATTAGAGGAGTCTTCTGTACATCTTCTTTTTACAAGATGGCTTCATTTTGAAAGAAAATGGATGCAATAAAATTTTACATCAAGTCAGCATGTTAGCAAGAAGCTTTTTTGTGTGTTCTGAATTTGATTAATACGAGCCAAGGTCACTTCCTGAAAGATGCCTACCACTGCAGCTGCAGGCAAACCAGACTCCAGCCTAAGGCTGGGGGAAGGGAACGGGTGATGCATTTATTAACACTGAGACAGGCTTCAATCTCCACCGGCAGCTATATAAGAAGGGGAGAACAGGAAGAGCCCAGAATTCCTGTCATATAAAGATTAAAATATTTCCCCTCAATATTTAAAGACAGAAAGTTTAGTCAGTATAATACTCATGTCAAAATTATATCAAAGATATCTTCACTGCTGCAATACATTAAAACATTTTACTTAGTACTATACAAATCGTCTAATACCAACACTAAAGTAAACTTAGTATTCAACACTATACTTACAACCTGTACTTGCTATGCAAAATGCCTACAAAGGAAGATACAGGCCCTTGAAGATAACAGAATCAGAGATTCAAATTTCTCTCAGCTAAACCAAGAGTGGCCTAAAAGTCACGAAAGTAGAAATTCAAAACACAAAAGCCTACATTGCAAAATATTTATAAAAGCTATGTACTGAAATTCAATTTAATTTTCCTCTCATCATCATTATGTCTCTGTGCTCAAAAACCAAACATCATCAAAATATACTTTCAGTGATTAAAACAAACCCTTTCCCTAAATAATGGCTAATAGCAAGATTTAACTGAGCAGTTACTAGGTGGACCTAGAAAACCATATTACGTACTTGGCCTACTCTCTTTAAGGTTCTAAGGTTCTGTCTATAATTCAACTAAATGGATAAAATATTAGGTAGAATCATAAAATCTATGTGCTCCTTATAGTTTTCTATATGTAACCTAGGATAAATTAGGCTGATTTTGTGTGTCTCATTTTTTTCCTACCTACCAGATTGGAGTTATTCTTAAAACATGATATTCCACAGAGATACAGAATCAGCAAAGCACCTTTGTGCTTTTAATGGTTGTATTAAAAAATGCAAAACTTGTTCCTTCTTTTTAAATTGTCAGCATGTTCAAAGCCATTATATTTCTATTTTGTACATAAATTAAGTATGTACTTTGTTCCTCCCTTATGCTCCCCCATCCTTTCATTGAAGTTTGAAGGTTCAATAACTTCAACACAGAAAAAACTGAATACTGGAAACTCAAGTTCAAACAAATTGCTACTGCATGATGCTTTTTAAGCATTTTATATTCCAATGAATGGCAGGAAAGAGCTATTATTTAATGAGCACATAGTTTTCTGTATATGTAAAAGGCTGGGGGGTTTTTTACGATTTTTTAAAAATTATTTTTAGAGAGAGGGGAAGGGAAGAGGGAGAGAAACATCAATGTGCAAAAGAAACATTGACTGGTCGCCTTCACACGTCCCCAAATGGGGGGACCTGGCCTGCAACCCAGGCATGTGCCCTGAGAGTCAAACCAGCAACCTTACAGTTCCCAGGCCAGTGCTAAATCCACTGAGCCACACCAGCCAGGGTGAAAGGGCTTTTTAAAAAATCATTTTAGGATGCTCAAGGAGAGGTTTCCAATCAAGATGGAGACATAGGTAAACATTCCTGGCCTCTGCGCACAATTGTAGCAAAAAAAAAATACAAATAAGACTACAAAACAAATTACCACCCAGAACTGTCAGAAAATCAAGCTGTTGTGGAAGTCTGACAAGCAAGGATTTAAAGAAGTCACATTAATCCAGACAGGTAGGAAGGGTGGAGATGGAACAGGTGGTCCCACATTCACATGTGGTGGATAAAAATTGGGAGGGATACCTCAGGAGCGAGGGATCCTAGCCCCAGAGCAAACCACCCAGCCCAGGGTTCCCGTGCCAGGAAGATGAGTCCCCATAACTTCTGTCTATACAAACCAATGGGGGCTGGGGCAGAAGACATTGTGGGATTCTGAAGAGACTCCTCTAAGGATCCACAATGGACTTAGGACTCATGTTGACCCACCCCGCTCAGGGAATTCAACACCAGGGCAACAGCTGGAAGGGCAACAGTGGCAAACAGGGAGAAAGGGAAGTGACTGGTATCAGGGTGAGTGCTGGGAGACGGCTTCCTCCTGGGCAAAATGCCAGAGGGCAGGCAGCAGCATTGTTCCCTCTCCAAACCCTCCCCCTCACACAGAGCAAACAGAGCAGTGACACCAGTTGTACCGCCCTGGCCAATACCTAAGACTCTGCCCCATACAACTTAACAGGTGCACTTTCTACAACAGGCCACACTACTAAGACAGAGAGTCAAGGCAGCTCTACCCAAAACACAGCAACAAACACAGGGAGGCTGCCAAATTGAGGAGACAAAGAAATATGGTCCAAACGAAAGAACAAAGCAAAAGTCCAAGAAAAAAACTAAATGAAATAGAGATGAGCAACCAATCAAATGCACAGTTCAAAACACTAGTTATCAGGATGCTCTAGAAATTCTCTGAGTATTTCAACAGCATAAAAAAGACCCAGACAGAAATGAAGATTGCAGTAAGTAAAGTAAAAGGAAATCTACAGGGAACAAACAATAGAGCAGATGAAGCCAAGAATCAAATTAACAATTTGGAACACAAGAAAGGAAAAAGCATTCAAACAGAACGGCAGGAAGAAAAAGAATTAAAAAAGACAAGGACAGGCTTAGGAACCTCTGGGACACCTTTAAACGTACCAACACCCAAATCATAGGGGTGCGAGAAGAAAAGGAAGAGCAAGACATTAAAAACTTTTTCAAAAAAATGAAAGAAAACTTCCCTAAGTTGGTGAAGGAAATAGACATACAAGTCCAGAAAGCACAGAGAGTCCAAAACAAGATGGACCCAAAGAGGGCCACACTAAGACACATAATGATTAAAATGACAAAGGTAAAAATAAAGAGAAAAATCTTAAAAGCAGCAAGAGAAAAGGAGACAGTTACCTACAAAGGAGTTCTCACAAGATTGTCAGCTGATCTCTCAAAAGAAACTCTGCAGGCAAGAAGGGACTGGCAAGAAGTATTCAAAGTGATGAAAAGCAAGGACCTACAACCTAGATTATTCTATCTGGCAAAAGTATCATTTAGAATGGAAAGGCAGATAAAGTGCTTCCCAGACAAGGTAAAGCTAAAGGAGTTCATCATCACCAAGCCATTATTATATGAAATGCTAATGGGAATTATGTAAGAAAAAGACCAAAATGATGAATATTAAAATGGCAATAAATTCACAACTATCAATAACTGAATCCAAATAACAAATTAAGCAAACAGAACAGGAACAGAATCATAGATATGGAGATCATTTGGAGTGTTATCAGCTGGGAGGGATAAGGGAAAAAATGGGGAGAAAGGTGCAGAGATTAAGAAGCTCAAATTGGTAGGTACAAAATAGGAAGATGTTAAGAACAGTATGGGTTAATGGGGTAGCCAAAGAACTTATATGCATGACCCATGGACATGACCTAAGTGGAGGGAAGATTACTGGAGGGAATGGGGATACCGGGTGGAGAGAGTCAAAGGGGGAAAAATTGGAACTGTAATAGCATAATCAATAAAGCATATTTTAAAAATAAATAAAAGCAAACACATGCTGAATGAAAAAAATCCTTTTAGGAAAAGGAAAGCAATCAAATAGAAAATACTGTGAGAAGTCCCTAAATTTAGAAAATCTAGTGGCTGGTATAGCAAAGTAAGGCATCCAAAAGAATTCAACAAGACCTTTTCACCTGCCCTTGATTTGGGACAAACTCTAAAAATAGACAAAGGATAAAATTAAATTAGTTATTCATACTCCTTCTCCCCAGGACACATTGTGAGGCACTGGCAGAGGTATAAAATGTTCCTTAATTTCTCCTAGCCTCTATATTTTTTTCTGTCACATGAATTATTCCAAAAATAAATCAGAACAAAGCGCAGAGGTAAGTAGTTGTTAGCTAGGTTCTTGCCATGGACCAGAGCTTGGGAGGTGCAGTCATTCATTACATCTCCACCTAACTCATTCTCTCCCCTGGTTTCATCCAAGTACCCAGTGTCTCCCTCAAGTGACAAGCAAGACAAACTAAACTGGAGCCAGGTAGCTAGTTGCCTGGTCTTCTTTCTGTACCAATACAACTTTCGTGCCAAATAAACAACCTAAAAGGAAATACTGACTAGAAAATAAAAGCAAATAAAATTCTGGCCTGCATGTCTTCTTGCTCTGTCAGAGTACTTCACATACTTAAGTTTACGAATCACTCTCTTAAAAACAATTACTCTTGAACAAAATATTCAAATATTTTCTGTGGCATCAAACTATGGCTAATTACCTTTAGAACAATAAAGCCTTCGAAAGGACTTGAATGAAATTTTAATACAATTAAATTAAGCATTATGTGGCCACAAGAAAAAGTATCCCATGAGACACCACAAAGAACACCTGAACTGAGACTCAGACCTGAATTCTATCAGGTAGGCTGCCACTTATGTGACCTTAGGGGGAAATAATTTGACAATTTGTCTTTCAACAGCTTTTTATATAGACTTGTGTGAAAATTCCACCAATACTTTCCCATAATGGCAACACCCAGGTGTCTAAAAAAATGTAGACTGAGAAAAGGAGTACGTTAGACTTATAGGCTCTGATCATCAGCAAAAATCACCTATTCTGTCCATTTACTCATTCAACAAATGGTTACTAAATGCCTACTATAATCTGTATGATAAACAAACTAAAAACCTGCAGAAATTAAGATGCTCTTAAGAGTTTATGTCCTGCACCTGTCATCCCATGACATTAGTTTTCAGTATCTCTCAAATCTATCCATTTCTTTCTAACCCCATTACAACTCTCTTTTAGTAGTTCAGGTAGTATGTTTTCCCTGGATTACTCCAAAAGCCTACCTTTATTCTCCACTTAATCCTCAGATGAGTCAGAGCAATCTTTCCATATCCCTACTGACACTCTTCCATGACTATAAAGTTCTAATGCTCCCCTTGGCTCATTTCGAAGGACCTCCCCTTGCATCTAAGGGTCCACAATAAATAATTTCCATTTCCCAGAGGACACCTCAATTGCTCAAGTCTTTCATACAAGCTACTCTTGGTCAGAATGCTATTCTACTGACCCACCATACACCTCTAATTTATACCTTATAACACACTCCTTCTGAAAGATTCCCCAGACACTTCAGCTCTGTCCTTACAGCCCACCCTCCCCATCCCAACATAGGTTATACATTCCTCCAAGAAGGTGGACAACTACACATGTGAACATCCCTATTGTGTTTATCACCTAGTGAATGCTTCTCCTTCTTCTCCCTCCTGAAGGGGGAGTACTAGGCTCTGTGTTGTTTTAACCACACTGCCTAACAGTTAGCTTATAGCAGTCACACAAAATTTTCATAGATTAAATAAGGAGAGGAAAGATTCATACAGGTGATTATGTATAAGATGCTCAGAGATCTTAAGGAGAGAGAGAATCATTCCCCCAAAAGAGGTGAAAACATCTGAAAGTTGCTTACCAATACAAACCCTGTTTAACTGCCCTCTGCTTTCCTGCATTTCACAAACGCTGAATTTTTTACAAATTGAAGGCAGGCCTCTCTACCAGCAAAAAGATTACAATTTCCTTTATTGTTGCAAGTTTGGTCTGGAACCCAACTTGCAATACCTCTGCTGTATGCCTATATATAACAAGGTTTTACATAAAATCCCGTAATATTTTTAAAATGCCCTGAAGATGATATTCTATTATTAGACAGATAATCTTTTTGGTTACAAGTGCAAAAGAAAATAAAGTGAAATACTATAAAAACAAGAGTAAGTGTAAGATCACATAATTTGTGGCATCAATATAAAATCTTCTGAACTCAAAAAGTTAAAATATATAGGGTTGGCCAAAAAGTTCATTTTTTTTTCTCTACAATGACTCTAGCAGTGCTTAATTGTCTTTATCTTCATTCAAAACAATTTTTTTAGGTTATATTGTGACAGCTGTCACATCAGCATGCATTTAAAAAAACATATCAGTGTGCTTTTTTCTAAACACTTATCAAAACTGGTGAATTTCTATGTAGGCATTTTCATACTGAAGGTAGAATAATAAATGAAACATTTTTGGCATATTACATGTTGTTATTTCAAGAAAGGTAAAAATGCAACTAAAATGCAAAAAAAGATTTGCACAGTGTATGGAGAAGGTGTTTTGACTGATCAATCATGTCAAAAGTGGTTTGGGATGTTTCTTGGTACTATTAACATTTTGGCTAAATAATTCTTTGCTGTGGGGCTGTCTTATTTATGCATTGGAAGATGTTTAGCAGCACTCCTGGCCTCAACCCACTAGAAGCCTATAGTGGGAGATAGCCAACATACTCAGAATATCCAAATCAATAAAGTTATTGGTGAAAATGAAAAATGTCTTTTAATTTTACAGAAAAAACTAAATGGCCTTTTGACCAACCCAATAATTAAAAGATGCCAACATAGTCCTGGCTGGTGTGGCTCAGTGGACTGAGCACCAGCCTGCAAACTGAAAGGTTTCTGGGAGTTTGACTCCCAGTCAGGGCACATGGTTGGTCTGGGGACCAGGTCCCCAGCTGGGGGGGTGTGAGAGGCAACTCATCGATGTATCTCCGGCACATAGGTGTTTCTCTCCCTTTCTTCCTCCCTTCCTCTCTCTCTAAAATTAATAAATAAAATCTTTTAAAAAGAAAAAAAGGAAGTGAACACAGCTACTACAGTTTCTGGAATTTAAAACATACACACACACTTATGACTTAATGCCGTGCTATAAAACACTAAATGCCTTCAATTTTCTGTTCCAGGAATGATTTTTGGAATTCTGCCCAACATAGAGGAGAAAACCTCTGGCTCCCAACCAGAAAAGATGAAATCATGTATAATATGGTAGAAAAATCTGTTATAAAATGATGAATTTCAAGTAAGTACAAAATGAGAAGGCAGTAAATATTACAAACTTTGGATACAGACAGACTAGTTCACCCAACTGAAGGCCTCGTCCTAAAATGAACATAAAAAATACCTTATTGGGTTATTGTGAAAATTATATGAGAATTACATCAAGAACTTAGAATACTCAGATTCTGATACATGTATCGAGTGATCACTAAGTGGCAACTTCAGGTGTCAGCACTACTTTACCACAGAAGAATCTCATAAGGGCAAAGGCCCAGGTAGCAAGTTACATTGTGAGAGTTAAGGTGTTTCCTATTGCTGACCTCAGCTTCTTTTCTAACAATAAATATACTTTATTTCTTCTAAATGTCACTCCGAAAAGTAACAATTTTCTTATAAAAATTCATTATAATTATTAGCTAAATAAACTAAGTCTACATTTAGTAGAGAAGAAAATTTTAAAGTAAGGATTTAGCATTTTCATAATGCTAAACCAGTTGTTTTAAATGTATAAAAAGCACTTAAAATCAGGTCCTTAGACATTATAAACATAAAATTACAAAATCCTTAAAATATGGAAGACAGAAATAACATGGCCTATGTTAGTAACTGAATCATGTCCATCCCCCGCCCCCAGAAAAAAGTTCACATGTTGAAGTCCTAACCCTCAGCACCTCAGAATGTGAATGTATTTGGAGACAGGGTCTTTAAAGGGGTAATTAAGTTAAAACAAGATAATTAAGGTGGGCCCTAAAATTAGTATGATTAATGTCTTTATAAGAAAAGATTAGCACAATGATGCACACAGAGAGAAGACCATTTAAGATGCAGAAAGAAGATGGCCATCAATAAGCCAAGGAGATAGGCCTAAGCATAAATCAACCCTTCACCTTGCACTTCTGGCTTCCAGAACAGTGAAAAAATAAAATTTGCTGTTTAAGCCACCTGGGTCGTTGGTACTTTGTAATGGCAACCCTAGCAAACTAATACAATCTATTCTTCCTCAAACTAGATTGGGCTTATAAACTGGCAATGTATTTATAGTTGTAGTCATTGGTTCCTCAAGCTAATCTCAATACCACTTAGAATTAGACACATTTCTAAAGTCAAAAAAAAAAAAAAAAAATCAAACACCTCAAGTCAGAATCAGGAATTATATATCATACAAGCTTTTTTTTTTTTTAATGAAGTGCACTAGCTGTAACATTTAGGCTGTGGGTGATCTAAGAGCACTATTAACATGTAAAGTATTATGTGACTATATCACTGGTTTTGAGGAAAATACGCGAATTGTGAACTTTATATGCTCCTGTGAAAGAGTTTTCTCAGCCTAAGCAAAACCAGAAACACTGTTTTGGGGTAAAAGAAATAGACTTTGGAGTCACAGAGATAGGGATTTAACCCCCAGTGTTGCCATTTAATAGTTATATGGCCTTAAGGAAGTTATTTCACCTCTCTGACCCTCAAATTCTTCAACTGTAAATGGGGACAAAAATATCATCTTACCAAATTACTGGTTAAAGCACCTGGCACAATTCCTAACACAAGTGTGTTACTCAACGAACAGCAGCTATGATAAGATCATCATCCAATGAAAAGTAGATGTCACTGTTAAGAGGACTGTAAATTTTTAAACCTTTCTGGAAGGCAATTTTGAAATATCTATTCAAACATTAATGATACCCCTTGACCCAAAATTCAACTTAATGAATTTATTTTATGAAAATATTTGCACACACAGGTAAAAATGGAAGTAAAAGGATGTTCTTTGTGACACTGTTTTACTAATCAATATACCAACCAATATAAACCAGGTTTGGTTTAATATTAGACTCCACCAGATCCATTATTTGTCTTTTAAACGAAGTAGATTGCTATGCACTGACAAGTACTACCTGATCCAGCAAAATAAAAACTGTGTTTATAGCCCTGGCTGGTGTGGCGCAGTGGACTGAGCACGAGACTGTGAACCAAAGGGTCACCAGTTTGATTCCCAGTCAGGGCACATGCCTGGCCTTGTGGGCCAGGCCCCCAGTAGGGGGTGTGCAAGAGGCAACCACACATTGCTGTTTCTCTCCCTGTCTTTCTCCCTCTCTTCCCCTCCCTCTAAAAATAAATAATAAAATCTTTAAAAAAGGGGATTTAAAAAAAACTCATAATATTAATTTTTTCTAACACAAAAGAAACGTAGATGTATATCATCTTTTGAGACTAAGGCCTGCCTGTGCTATCAAATGAAACATGTTGAGGAAAACTTCAAAGAAAAATATATTGCATTTGAACCCTTCCTCCTCATTGAAAAAATCTAACATTTATATTAAGCCCATGTTCAAGATTTTCAAAATCAATTTCCATTTGATATTTTTCAGTTCCTAATTCTACAGTCAATGCTAACTCTGTAGAGTTGCAAACACTTTAAAAACTGCTAATTATTTGCCACGTAACCAGTACTATTCAAACTCTGTAACCAGTACTATTCAAACTCTTTTCTCCCCTCCTTTCAAAATGCATCTACAACACAAAATCGCTTTAAGCTTACCTCAGGAAACAAAATAAATCTCCATCCAAAATCCAACAAATTACTTGGAAAGATTCGGCATTTTAGGTAAGCATGAACTGCAACTCTCCATTTCAGAAGAGAACCCAAATTTAATACACAAGACAATAGACCGGAGCATGAAAGGTCACAATGGAAATGGAACCACCCTGTTTTATAGATGAGGAATATGAAGCACAAAAATGACTTGACCAAGTTCACACAGTGAGACAGGAAAGATCAGTGCATGGCCCTGACCATCTTGTCTAACACTTTTACCTCTAGATCATAATGCCTTACATCATAGCTTACAGTTTTAAATCAATTCCTTTTTCCAAATAAATTAGCAAAAATAGCATCAGATAACATACTTGGTTTCATAAATATGCATAAGTGAAACAAACATTAGATGACATATACCACCTGGCAGATTTCCAATACTATCTATAGAGCTCGGCATTCATTAAAATTTCAAGCATGTAAAATAATATCTTGATCAGACATTGCAAAGGTGGCTGCTCTACAGAAGCAGAGATGAAAATGCTTTACGAGAGCCAATTTATCCAATTCCCCTGGAGGTACAGCAACTAGTTAGATTCTAATTAGCTGAAAGACCAAATTTTCTAGCTACATATGTTTGAATAGCAATTTGTTTGTTTTGGTGGCACTTTCCTTCTTAAAGTAATGTTTCTCATCTCCGATTTCAAAGTCACCTTCCAGCCTAATGGAGGCATGCAGCTCTGATTCTTCTCTCCACAGAACAAGATTCACAGGAAAATCAAGAATATCGCAAGAACGCATTTCTTTTCATAACTCCCTTCAATGAAAACCAGTTTGATGATAATACATAAGAACCTCTGGTGGTATACCATCTCAAATTGAACTAAAAGATAAAAACCCAGAAAGTAATGATAGGGAAAACTAACAACACTGTGAGACAAAGAGTGCGTGAAATCAAAGCCAGGTAGACAACAGATCTCTGAAATCTAGTTTGGGGGGAAAACGATCATTCTAATATGAATGAAGGCTGATACAACTGGCAGCTTCAAGCTAAATTTACTGAAAAGAAAGAATGTTAAGGAATTTGTGCCCTTGTCTCATCAAAAAAAACAAATACTGAGGCAAGTATGTTTAGACACAAATATAAAGGCAATAAAGTAAAGTTGCTATATTTTTTAAAAGGTCACAAATAGAATACAATCAAATTATTACAATATGTGGCTGAGGATAATTTATAGATATACTATCAGCCTTCTAATCTGACAAATTAAAATTCAATATTCAAAAAATATATAGTTTATCAATACTGTCAACACCCACACTGTTTTTAAGTATAATTGTGCTAGATTTGATTGAGTAATGCAATGTGATAATTAACTTCATTTTATCCACTTGGTGTTGATATTTTTCTTTAACAAAATCCAAGTATTCAGGGCTATGAGTGATGAGTGACCTTGAGGCAGCACTTGGAAGGCAGTCGCCATGGCAACACTACTACAAAAGTGCCTCATCTTCAGCAAAAGAACCAAGCTGGTACAAGAGGATTTAAAAACCAAGGGAAATAGTGCTTCCTTCAAGCCAAAAAATAAAAATAAAAATAAAAATTTAGTTTTAAGAAATGTTTAAATTAGCCTTTCTATTTTAGTTTTCTTATTTATTCTTCATGGAAGGAATACACACATTATCTTAATGATGAAATATTAAGCCTACAGAATTCTTCTTTTCCTTTTTTCCTTTAGCAAATTAAAATAAAAATGCATGTTTAAAATTTTTGGACAGAATCACACTATTAAAATTTTCTTTTAATCACTGGTAATTTTTTTTTCATTTCAACAAGAACATTTGTTTTCCAGCCTGCACTTTAATAAAGAAAACACCAGGGAGGGAAAGTTTGCTTAAAATTGCAGATACAAAATATGGATTTATAATTTTGCTTATATACGCAAAAGATCAGTTGTTTATCTGCCAAGAACGGGGAGGGGAGATAAACAAGTTTCTTTATATTTCATGTTTTTATAAAGTTATGTGTCTTTGTTTCAGACACAGATGTAGTTTTTTTTTGTAGTATTTTTTTTCTCAAAAATCTACTCCTTAAAAGCCAGAAACGTAACACTGTTCAGTGAAATGTATTCACTGTTCAGTGAAATGTATTCACTGTCATCAGCGACGCAATACGGAGCCTGAAATTACTGGGTACCAAAGGACTTCAAACTCCTGCTCACGTACCTGTCAAAAGAATCTTTAAAAAAATATGTACCCTGGAATATTTGTAAGTTAGCATTTAAATTAAAACTTAACTAGTTACAAAGCAGTAATTTCCACGATATTATCAATATTAGAATTTTTTATAAAGTTATATTACTCTTAAGTATTCAAAGAAACTTGAATTATCATCATCCTAACAGCCAGAAATTTTATAACTTTTTTTTTTCCCAGAAGACAAATTTCTATTCCTCTTCTCCCAAAGTATTTGATCACAATGAGTATCATTTTATGCTTGAAAGTATTTTATTGATCATCCTATCTCTGCAACAAAGGGATATATAAATTGAAATAATAATTAAATACCATCTGATCATAGGTTCTTAAGTGTTGAAAACATATTTTATTCTGAATTAATACAATTGATATTAGTTTGTAATTGTTCAAAATATAAGTGAATTACACATTTTGATAAAATTTGTGTAAAAAGTACATTTTACATGTACGTGAATCTGTTAAAGATACATGAGCCCTTGCATCCAGGTATCCACAATAAATAATACTGCTAAAATGCAACAGTGTCCATCAATTTATACTTTTTTGTTTGTAAAATTATACATAAAACTTGCTGACGTAAGTAGATAATTAAGTAAAAAGAGTTATGTGAAAGCAATGTCACTCAATTCTACCAATGCAATTTTAGTTACATGGACAAAAATCTCACTATCATCAAAACCCACTTTCCATTATCTCTCAGAAAGCAATTTGATTAACTCTCCCTTCAATTTTGATTTTGATGAAAACAGACTCAGAAGCACCTGACAGACCACTTGTTACCCAGCCACAAGAGTCATCCACTTTTTAAACTGTGACACCAATAATAGTAATTGCCGATGTGTTTCAAACCCGATCTTTTTTTTAAAACACCCAGTGTAAATGCAATACAGTAAAAAAAAGAGGTGCTCCTTTCTTTTGGCGGTTAGAAGAACTGTGAAGGAAGACATCTGGAGAGCAAGACTCTGCAAAGCTTTCTCGGGCAGACCAACTTAAAAATTTAAAAGAATGAAAGTTTATAAATCTAGAAACTGATTCTCTTCAAATGATATGTGTTAAAGACTATATATCCAATGACCAATTCACAGAAAATACAGAGGACAGAAGAATGTGCTAAACGACACTCTTCAGATACAAAATCCAGTCTGTGGGAAAGTCTGCAGGACATAACCCCATTTTTCCCAATAAATAAAATTCAAGGGTAAAAAGTGAAGCAGTAGGAACCTAAATAAAAAAGATATAAAAGATAACAAATTACAATATGGGCATCTAATTCAAACTGACTACAAACACAACAACTGAAAAACTGAACATGCCTGGATACTTTATATTAAGGAATCTCTTAAGGTGAGGTAATGTGTTTTTAATAATCCTTACTGTTAAAGATACAGTATTCCTCCCTTATCTGAGGGGGATAAGTTCCAAGACACACCACCCAACGCAGATGCCTGAAATCGCAGACAGTACCAAACACTATGTTTCTTCCTATACTTATACACACTTATGATAAAGTTTATAAATCTGTAAAGTGCAGTAAGAGATTAACAACAACTAACAGTAAAATAGAGCAATTACTACACTATACTATATTAAAAAGTATGTGCATGTGGGCTCGCTCTCTCTCGCTCTCTCTCATAACCAAGAGGGCTATGAGTGACCAATAGCCAGACAGCATATACAGTGTGGATACACTGGACAACAGGATGATTCATGTCCCAGGTAGGACACAGAGGACAGTGCAAAATTTCATCACGTTACTCAGATGGCAGGAAACCTGAAACTTATGAACTGTTTATTTCTGGAATTTTCCATTTAATATTTTCAAACGGTACATGACCGCAAGTAACTGTAACCACAGAAAGGAAAACTGCAAACAAGACACACTACTGTACTTACTAAAACTTTTATAATTATAATAGTATATTATCTGGGACTTGCTTCAAGATAATATGGGAAAGAGAGTATAAATAAAAATAAGACTGGCCCTGGCCGGGTGGTTTGAAGGGTAGGAGCATCTTCCCATACACCAAATCACTGCCGGTGTGACCCGTGAGAGACAGCCCAATCAGTGTTTCTCTCACATCCGTGTGTCTGTCTCTCTCCTTCCCCCTCCTCTCTCTAAAATCAACATACATATCCTACAGGGAGGATTTTTTTTTTTTAAGTTAGTGAGGCATTTAAAGCACAGGCTTCTAATTGGAAACGACCTGGTATAGCTCAGTGGATGGAGCATGGGCCTGTGAAGCAAAGGGTCGCTGGTTTAATTCCCAGTAAGGGCACATGCCTGGGTTGCAGGCCAGGTCCCCAGTAGGGGACACATGAGAGGCAACCACACATTGATGTTTCTCTCCCACTCTTTCTCCTTCCCGTCTTCTCTCTCTAAAAATAAATAAATAAAATATTTTTTAAAAAAAGAAAGAAACGACCTAACATTTTATCAATAGAGCATAGATTATTTAAAAGATGATGCACACACAGAAAAAAACAGATGTAACATGCATAGTAGAAACCATAAAAATATTATTGATTTGCCTAACATATGTTGAAGTCCACAAAGAAAAATGTAGAAAGATGCATACGAAAATCCTGGCACCAGCTATCTCCAGATATACTTTTCTGTATTGCTCAAGCTTCTTTTTTAAATGTGCATCGATCATTTCACTACTTTCTATAAAATCTGAAAAGAACAAATCAGTTTTCCTTAACTATGGTTAATAAACAGCATGTGTAAAATAAACATGTAAATAATATTGGATGAAAATTTTGAACTGCTTTCTAAAATGAGCTTCTATACTATTATTAAAATTATTTTAAAACAAAAATCATCATTTCTTTATGGCACCAAACGAGAGTTTTGAAATATGTATGTATGAGACAGGGACACACGGTACAAATTCTTGACTAAAATAACAATGCACTGCGGAGAAGTTATGGTAGGCGTCTTCTATCACACAAGTATCTCTTAATTTCATTCGCTATTCCAGCACTGTCTCAAGTACTTTTTTAAAAAAGCCCTGTAGTTGGTTGAGAACGTGTTGGTTATTCACGTAAAGCTACCTTCATTCCCATGTTTTACAGATCAAAAAAGAAACTATAGTAATAACTCATAACTGTAAATGCTAAACTAAACTTCTAAAGAATTTTATCACAAGACTTCTGGCCAAATGGAGGTGTAGGTAGATACACTTCACCTTCTCACACAACCAAAAGAAGGATAACAACCAATTTAAAAATAAAAAACAACCAAAACTGCCAGAAAATTGAAGTGCATGGAGGTCCAACAACCAAGGAGATAAAGAAGAAACATTCACCCAGGCTAGTGGGAGGGGCGGAGACAGGCAGCCGGGGCGGAGAGGACACATGGCGAGGCTGCGCAGGCAGTCCCACATTCACGTGTGGATAAAAACTGGGAGAAACAACTGGGAGTGAGAAAGACAAGCAACCCAGGGTTCCAGTGCTGGGAAAATAAACCTCAATGCACACCTGAAAATTTAAATAAATTGGTTTCTCCATATACAGCCTCTAAAAATGTTCACAACATATTGGAAATGCGATATTATGTATTACATTTCTTTTTTTTATCTTAATTGTTATTCAAGTACAGTTTTCTGTTGTTTACTCCCGTCCCAGTCCACCCCCCCAGTGCTCCCCACCTCCCTCCCATCGTATTACATTTCTTACGTAATGTGTATATTGTATAGTATGTTTATACATAGACGAAGACTGAAAAGGAACATACCAAAATGATCCTTCCTGGGTGGGGTTTTTTTTAACATCAATATTTTCTATCACCTATAGAGAACATGTATTAATTTTGTAATAAAAGTTTTTTATGCATCATATCCAATTCAAACAGAGAAAAGTAATACTTATTTAACAAATGTTCTCAATAACAACTCACTAACAATTTGTTTAAATCTCACTGTATGATATTTTTTGGGACACATTATAACATCAATTAATTTTATTATATTCTCCAATTGAAAGCCCCACTGTTAAATCCCACATCTTGTACCTGATAGCAGTATACACTATAGAGCAGCCTTTCTTGGAGAGACTACTGTTAAACTGTCAAGATACAACCTGTTCTGGACTACTGCAACTCTCCTGATTTCCTGAAACAAAGTTACAGAAACACTGGGACAACAATATGCATACATGCTTTTATTTATGCAATTTTCAATTACAAATTAATTAATGCCTATACCTACCATCCCCTCTCCTCAAACTGCCATTGAAAATTCAGTGAAAGAAGGAAACCTTTTATTATTAGCCTGGCAGAATAAGAAAATAAAAAAAGGATTTCTGTTGTATATATGATAAATGGTTAACTACTACTCACAGTTTCTTCATATTAATAATACCCTATTTTCAGAATGAATTTCTATCTTGGCTGCATTTATAGAAATAGTTCCAGCCTAAATAAACCAGAAACTAAAATAAAACAGAAACCAGAAACTTCCTTAATGCAGTCCCATGGAGTCTGAAGATAAAAGATAGCTATGCCCCCCAAAAAAACTGTTAATTCCACAGACAGAGGTGCCAGAATAGTTTGAGAAGGACATATTTATTCACATGAATAATTAACATTTACTATATGTCAGGCACTTACCAAAGTGTTTGAGATATATTAGTGAGCAAGAGGGACCAAGACTCCTGCCCTTATGGAGCTTATATTTTATTAGCAAAAATCATAATTACACACAATAAGTTATATGGTATATTACAGGATTAGTTTTATGAGGGGAGAGGTTCCAGTATTAAATAAAGTGATCAGAATGGGCCTCCCTAAGAGGGTGAGATTTGAGGAATTAAGAGTGATGAGGAAGTTAGTCAAACAGACATACGATGAAAAAAACATTCCACACAGAGGGCACACCCAAAGGCAGGAGTGTGGCCACATCAGATGAAGAACAGCACAGGATCAAGAGTGAGGGATAGAGAAAAAGAATGAAAAGTACCAACACATGAGAAAAGGAAGGCTTCTTGAAGAAGACTTAGCAGGAAAGATCAGTTCAGTTCTGGACACGTGGCCTTTGAGAGGTCTATTAGAAATCCAAATGAATAGGTTGAGAAAACAGGTAGGGATACGGGTCTGAACACAGTAAAGAGTTTTATCTCTCTACTAAACATAATATACAATGATCCAACAAATATACAGAATACAAATGTTCCAAAGAAGAAAACCAAGCCGATGGAACAACAAAATCAAAAAGAAATCAAACAAAACACTACCAGTCAAGTAAGCCATCCTGATGTTGGCAGGGGAGGGCGAGCAGAGGACTTGAAACTACATACTGAAAGAACTGAACTCCATACATGCCGCCTGAGGAAAAGTGAATCAGAATGACCAACACCAACACATATAGGGACTATGAAAAACTCCTCTGAACATTCAGGCTAAGACAAAAAGGCTAAGTCACTTGTGAAGAAAACTGGATTGACACCAGACTGTAACAGCAATACTCTATACCAGAAGGCAATGGAATGATAGACACTGTAGAAAAAACATTTTATAATCAGCCAAACCAGTTTTCAAACGTTAAAGTCGCAAGCTTTTAAACACAGCAGAACTCAAAGAATATTGCTCCCATAAGCTCTTCCTGAGAAATCTATTAAAGAATGAATTTCAGACAACCCAAATAACTAGATAGTCCACATCAACAATAAAATAGTGAAAAATAAATATATAGCTATATAAAACTGAAAACTGCTAAGGACATGTTATAATATATAATGGTTATATGCTTTGACAATCTATCAAAAATGAAGGGAAAGAAGATAAAAATTAGAATAAACATGCTGATTATCTTATGGATAGTAACTGAAAGTAAAACAGTAGTTTAAATCAAGGCTGGGGAAGAGATATAAGGGGTTACTAGGTAATTTCAGTAGCACTCAAAGTAAGAAACCAACAGACAATAATCAAAAACGGGAGGGATGGGAGATACTAAGGATATTACACTGAAGTTTTAATATAAAGGCAATAACTAAAACAAAAGTGTAAACCTCTTATTTTTTTTTTAAACCTAAAACAGACAAGACAGAATATTATATAACAGGCAAAGAGCCCTGGCTGGTGTGGCTCAGTGGACTGGGTGTCAGCCTGTGAACCGAAAGGTCACTGGTTCAATTCCCAGTCAAGGCACATGCCTGGGTCACAGGCCAGGTCCCCAAAAGACAAAAAGGCAAGAGGCAATGGCTATCTCTGGCACATCAATGTTTCTCTCCCTTTCTTTTCTCCCTCCCTTCCCCTCTCTCTAAAAATAAATGAATAAAGTCTTTTTTAAAAAATAAAATAAAATAAATAAAGGCACATTAATAAAATCACAATCTGCTAAAAAAAGTTAGATCTGTATTTATTGATAGGGCCATTTTCAAATACAGTGTTAAATGTAACCAGATGCAAAACAATGTTTTTAATATACTATAATTTGTATTTATAAAAAGGAAGGAGATATATGGAAGATAAAGATATAAAGACATATAAATATTCAGGAACTACTATGAGTGACACATGGACAAAACCGGGTGGTGGGGAGGGATAGAAGATGGAGGGGGGCGGGTTGACTGGGGTAGGGTGGAGTGGTTGGGGGAAAATGCAGACAACTGTAATTGAACAATAATAAAATGATTATTTTTAAAAGACATAAATGTATTTGTAAATACACACACAAAAAGGATAACAGTGATCGCCTCTGAGGAATGAACTAGGGAACAAAAGTAAGTGGGAGGAAAACCTCACTTCACAGCCTTTTGCAGAGTTTGAACTTTTGTTAGCCATGGACACCTATTGGCATTGTTTTCAAATAAGAAAGAAAAATGTTAAAAAAAAAAAAAAAAGCAGGGAAAGAACCTTTGGTGTAATCCAACTCAGATGTCTCCAGAGGTTAAATAAAATGGCCAAGATTATCCAACAAGGTCCAAAATACAGTTCTCCTGCCTTCCAAGCCTTTACTATTTACTAGTTTGCTTTCAACTTGCCTGTAGAAAAGCAACCCACTTTATAATCCAATGTTGAGGTCTGAGGGTCTGACTCAGGAATGTAGTCTGAAATACATGGTTGACTATTCTTTATTTGTTATGCATCTTTAACTAAGAGAGGCCCTATTTCAAAATACAGAAAAACACTAGTAGCATAGTTAATGCTCGCTTCCAACCTTTCAAAGTTCATCATGAACTTTTAGGAGCCACAGAAAGTAACCTTGGCGATGGTTCAGAAAATGCAACTGATTGTAAATGTGGCAAGAGTGGCACTCAAGGCATTTAAGAAGGGGGAGGAGGGGCTCCCCCTTCATTTTCATCCTAAAGTCTTTCTTCTAAAAGTGAATACTTCCCCACAACTACTTGACACCACATGACTGCTTCTACCTTTCTATGGCAGGAAGATCCTCTGCTCTCATGCACAGAGAAAAAACTTAACGCACTACAGTTCTGCAAGAGTTTGCAGTTCCATTTGTAACAAACATTAATATGATTTTAGAGTAAGTAAATAATCTCACTAACTGAAACTATCTCCTCGGAATTCATTTAAATCCTTTCCTGGATTACTTCAGCCTCAAGCAACCTCTCCTTCCTCTAAACTCCAAAAGCAATTATTTGTACAATTTATTTCGTAATTAATCCTGCGTTGCCTTATTAAACCTCTTTCATTACTCTCTGAAATGTTATTTAAATCTTCTCTAGTTATCTAACTTTCATGTTTATTTCTCTCATCTCCCTAAATAGACTGTAAATTCCTTGAGAGAAAGAGATAAGGCCTTATATTGTTTTGTATCCACATAAAAACACAGGGTAGCTAGTACATAGTAAATAGAGAGGTTTTGTTAATTTTAAAAAAAGACAAAAAAAGCTACATTAGGAAAATGTTTAAAGCCATGCCAACTAAGAATCTTCAAGCCAGAGTTGACAGGCCAATGTACTATTTTGCTTCCCTGTCTCCTGAAACAATATAAGATGGTTAAAAAAAAAAAAAGCATGGTCTCTGAAATCTAAAGAGACCTCAATTTGGATCCTCTATTTTGAGAACCTATGAACTTAACCCAAAACATTAATTTTATTCATCTCTAAAATAAGGGTAATAATACCTGTAGAAGACTCAATGATCATTAAATGAGAGAATTAGGTAAAACTACTGGCATTCCTTAGAAGTTCTTAGATTTTTTTTCATGTTTTTACATCTTTGAAATCAGAATGTATCACGTTATGGACAATACCTCATAATTTAATTGGCAGTTTTACACTTCTTTCCTAGTGATACATAGAACAACGCACTGCATAACGGATAGCATCTTAGGCTTCATTAAATTTGGTAACAGCATCCTCAATAAAACTCCTCCTTCCTCCCTCACACCTATTTATACACATCACATGGATAGGAAAACATTCAACAAAAAAATGGAAATACTCCCAAATCCATTCAAAGTATTTAGCACTTTGGCGTATAGTATATGCTCAATACATAGGGATTATTACTACTGCTACTCTATATTCATTCAACAAATACTTGAGTACCCACCATGTACCTGCCACCATTCTGGGTACTAAGGATATTTCAGTAAACAGAGTTTATTATGTACTATTGACATATATACTTTCTATGGCACAAGAAAGAAGTGTCAAAAATCAAAACTGAGTCAACAAATCATCCCAAGGATTGAAAAGCTGAGCCACCCACAAAAGATACTAAAAACACATTACCTAGGCAACACGTCTATATTTTCTTTAGAGAACATTTTACCAAATACAAAGTAGTGGAAACAAAGCAGGGCATCCAAGGTTTTTTTGCTCTAAGTAAAGGTTTGGAGAAAAGTACAATAGAACAGCCAGAATAGATGCTGAAGGTTTTTTTTAAAAAAGAAAAGAAAAAGGGGGGGATATATCATCATCTCTAGTTTCTCAAAATAAAACACTTATTCATTTAAAAGAGGGGATTAGTAACTTTAGTTTATGAAACAACTCAGGAGACAACACAAATTATATTTTAAAAGTCATCATATGAAATGTGTCAGCAAATCATTTTTCCAAGCAAATTATTATGTTTTTAAAAATCATCTAAATGTGTGTCAACAAATCATTCTTCCAAAGCTTGCAGTTAAAGATTTGTGGCTTACTTTAGGTGAAGATTTGAACATCAGCCTCTCTTGGACAGAATGTTTAAAGCTTAAATTCGCCATTACTCTCCAACCAAAATAAATTACATATTTTCTTTGTTTCTAATGATGTGCCTAAAAATCACATCATGAATTACTACAGTATTCCCAGACCCAAAGACCTGTAGCAAATCAACTAAAGGTCATCTAAATAGGACATTTTAATCTCCTTGGGGGTTTTTTGTTTGTTTCAAAGATTTTGTTTATTTTTAGAGAGAGGGGAAGGGAAGGAGAAAGAGAGGAAGAGAAACATCAAGGTGTGGTTGCCTCTTGCGTGCTCCCTACTGGGGACCTGGCCCGCAACCCAGACATGTGCCCTGACTGGGAATCAAACCCAAGGCCCTCTGGTTCACTGGACGGCACTCAATCCACTGAGCCACAACAGCCAGGGCTTATCTCCTTGGCTTTTTTATATGTAAAAGTTTGTTGAACTAATTAGGCTGCCATTAAAATATGCATGAGGTATATTCTATCATTTTCTAAAGAAAAATATTCCATTACCAAGTAAAAATGATGATCACAGACAAAACTAAGTTGATGGCCACAACTCACATAAGTGAAAGGACTGCTTTTTACCAACTTTCCTACCCTCCCTTGTCTAGAAGATTTAATCCCTTCCAAACAAGGGAAATTTAAGAAAACTCAACTGCAGATAGAGAGCACATCCCCTAATCCAGACAGTATCTAATAAATGAGGACCATCAGAAGAACTTATTCTTTGCTTACAATAGTAGAACAGAATTTCTACGTGAAAATTCCTTAAAGATCTTGTGTATGTTCTGGAATCCTGAATGTGTTACAGAAATTATTTCAAAGGAAGAAAGGTTAAGACGTAAAAGTAAAACAAAGCTAAAAGATGAGGAAAGCAGGCCCTAGCCAGCTAACTCAGAGCTTCATTCCTATATGCCAAGGCTGGGGGCTTAATCCCAGGTAGGGCGCATACCAATGAACACATTGAACCAATGAACACATTGAACCAATGAACACATTGAACCAATGAACACATAAATAAGTAGAACAAAGTGATGTCTCCCTGTCTGTCTGTCTGTCTCTCTCTCTCTCTCAAATAAAGAGGAAAGCAAGTGCTCCTATACAAGATAGTAAAAGTGTAAGTTGCACAGGAGATTTAAAAAGAGAATACTGATGTTACATAAGGCTACAAGGAAATACAATGCAAATAAAGGAAAGGGGAAAGGGGGGATGACAGCACACTTCCTATCAGCAAGTAGAAACAGCTAGGAATAAGTCTGAAAAACTATTTTAACAAATAAGAACCCAGCCCTGGCTGGTGTGGCTCAGTTGGTTGGAGCGTTGTCCAGTACACCAAAAGGCTGCGGGTCTGATTCCCAGTCATTCTAGGTTGCTGGTTTGATTTCTGGTCGGGCATGTACAAGAAGCAACCAATCAATGTTTTTCTCTTTCTTTCTCCCTTTCTCTCTCTCTCTCTCTCTCTCTCTCTCTGCCCCCCCCCAACTGGCTCTCTCTCAAAGCAATGAAAAAATGTCCTCAGATAAAGATTTTAAAAAAATTTTTAAATAAATTAGAACCCAAAACACAAAAGTGTAACGTGATTCTATAAAGAGGCAAAGAATCTCTACAACCTTTAGAACACTAAAGGTATTACCAGTTTTTTGCACTAAATCATAATACAATGTTATGTTCATAAAAGAGACACACCTGCACATGTTACGTTGTCTGCACAATAGCATAGGTTCCTTTCTGGGCAGGGACCTTTTCTCACTCATCTCTGTATCTCCTACAATGCTTTGCATGTTTCAGGTAGGCAAAAAATAGTCCTTTACCCCCTCCCCAAAAAAAGTCTTCATACTGCTGCAGAATTCAAGATAACGCATAATATTTTATGGAAATAAAAAGTATTTAATGGCTTTTTAGACTCAAAATAGCTGAGGAAAGTATCCAAAACAATTCATCCTCAAAAGCTCCCAGTAAGCCAAAGCACAGCTAGAACATATCTTATTCTAAAGCCAGAGGCGTGTATAATTAAACATTTACTGAATGTCCCAAATGTACTCAGAAAGTTGTTAGTTCTTGAGCAGGTAAGTAATTCCAGCATGATCAGTAAAAGGATGCTTGCTACCTACTTAAAAAAACTAATACTAGCGAAACAATTTGTTATATATAGCATCCTGTGGTGTGTTACCAAGTGCCAAGCTAGGCAAAACAGATTAGAAGTTTGGTGAAAGAAATAATCACGAGTTCAAATGAACAAGGAAAACACATTGTAAGAGACAGAGCCAGAATTAAATCTTTGGTGGACAGTCTAACAGAAAAGAAAAATGAAACCAAAGGTTTCTGGTTACTCGAGCCGAGCACTTTTGAGTCACCCTTGATGCTTCCCTCCTCTCTTGGTCCACCACACACAACACAACCCCACTGAATCCATCACAAAATCCTCTTGGCTCTACTTTCAAAATACAGGATCTAGCAGAAATAGGGCTTGCTTGAGTGTGGTTGGTAGAGAAGATGAATGTCACCAAGAGATAGACAGCAATTTGAACATTTCACCTAAAATGTCACATGGTGTGCTTGAATGTGACATTGTTATGTTACAGAATTATATGCTATGACTTTGTAATAAAAGATTTTGTAATAAAAAAGAGGTGTTATTTGTGCTGGACCCTGTATTCACAGAATTTGACCACTTCTTATCACCTTTGCTGCTACTATGGTCAA